>RBZT01000488.1:0-41458 GCA_003693705.1 Polymyxa betae
TTGACGCGGAGACCGACAGGTTCATCCGCGCCTGGTCTCGTTTCCCTGCTTCCGTGCCAGAAACGGGCATGATATTGCAATATGGTCAGGATTACCACAGTAGAGGCAAAGGTTGTTGTCGCGACGACGCTGACGTTCTTCAGGGGTCAGAGGAGCGCGGGGCCTTGATACTGGAATAGCGGCATCTATTATCATGGGATCGGAGGTCGGTACGGAATTGCTGGGTGCTGTTCACGGTAGGCTGTCGCTTTGTGAAGACAATCTGCTAGATCTGAGTTCGAATATGCGGTTATCAGCTTCGATAGCGTCTTGAATCCTAAACCCTAAAAGGTAGATGGCCTAGGTTTTGATAACAGTAGATTTTTCACTTCGTCATTCAGGCCTTTGTGAAACCAGTACAGTTTCGCGGAATCATTCCAGTCCAGGTCTGAAGATATCAATCTGAATTCCGAGGCATAAATAGAAGCGGGTCGTCTTCCTTGTCGAAGTCTTTCAATCCTTTGTGAAGCCGTCTTCGACCTGTCCGGATCACCGAATGCGCTTTCCATCAAAGAGATAACTGTTTCAGCGTTATTGAGCCTTTCGTCGTTGGCTTCAAGAAGCGGGGAGAACCACGACAGTGCAGGACCGGTTAGTAGGCTGCCAAGTAGTGCAACTCTTATTGAGTCAGTAGGGTATCGTCTAGGCTGAATTTTCCAGACAAGGCGCAATTGATTCAAAAAACCTCGAAGATTTCGGCGATCGCCGTTGAAAGGATCAGGTAACCGAATATTAGGTTCATTTTCTTGAACATGAGTGACGTTGTTGTGTCTCAGCTGTTGGATCTGATTACGATATTGATCAGTTTCGTTCAGAGCTTGCTGCAAGCGATTTTGGAGATCATTAACATCAGATAACTGCGGTACATGATTTTGATGGTGTTGCTGGTGAAAAGCGATGGCTGTTGTTGTTGCTGAAGTTGTAGGTTCATAGCTTCTAAGAATGCAGGGTCTGTAGCTTGGCGATTACCAGGTGGAGGTAGAGACTCGGAACGAGAAAGGGCAATTTGTTCTGGGCCCATAACCAGTTACACGGAACTAAGTTTCTAGAGATTCTAAGACAAAGATGTTGTTAAAGTTAGCTAACTACATGATGTTTATATAGATCAGAGACTTTGCAACAAATAGAATCGTGACACATCAGGAGTCACGATGCATGAGACTACTCAACTAGTACCGAACTCTTCGTAAGCGATTTCCAATACAAACTTCAGTGATAGGTGTCCTTATGTATGAAGCAGATTATAAATTTGTATGGGGCAAATCGGTATTCGTCAATTCAATGATGCGGGGCCTCCCGACAGGCGTCCTACGTGGCCTCCTTCGTGGCCTCCTGCGCAGCCTTCTCCTTACATTGTTCAGTTACAACCGCCGGGGGATGAGGTCTTTCTGACCGGATGACGCCGTTTATCATGAAAAGACGGCGGTCTTTGAAAGTGAAAACATTGAAGTCCCATCTGATAGTTCGGAGGTCAATCAAAAAAACAATTCGCGCTGCACGGTCTCCACATTATGGGATAAATTGAATCAGGTTATCGGTCCAAAGTCACCGCGACTGTATTGCTGTCGTTTCTGCCACTGATGAAAGTTGCCGATTTTTTTGACAGTTGTTAAACGTTACGACATGAGCATTATAGTCAGGCCTCTACATATAAGGCAAACGCCGTATATGCCGATTATTGGTAAAAAACGGCATCGGATAGGATCAATATAAGGCATATAAGGCATAATCACAGAAACTCCAACAATACGGGGCGTTTATTTTAAATTGGCGTCGAATTGACGACAATGAAGTATTACTTCGAGCGAAAAATACCTCAGGGCACTTTGATGAGCATCCTTTTCCCATTTCAAGACCGAAAAACCGATTCGACTGTTGCAGTGTTGGGAAATGGACAAGGAAGATCGGGGCTCCAAATACGCAACGAGTTTGTTTGCATGCTTTACCCTTTAGAACGTTTCCATTTCTTCCTTTGACCTCGACTTGTACTCCTGCCCTTTAGTTGGATGGTTCTTCATGTAGCGTAGACGATAGTTCTGAGGCCGGAACGGCGGACCTTCAAAGGTCCAACAGCTGAATGTTCTCTTGCGGTTCGCTCCTCGCCCAAACGATATTCAAAGTTTGCAACGCACAGCAACGACTACGGATGACAAAATGATCTCTCGCTGAAATAGCTAATCCATACTTTACCAGTGTGTTTTCTGAAACGGAGTTAACAGCGGTCCCACAGAACCATTACTAACTTTTTGCCGCAGGCTCTTAAAAGTCGGCTTCTCTCCATGCGTCAGGATTTGCGAAAATTTCTCATAATGATTACAAAAAACCAATGAAATGTGTTTAAAAAACGGCATCCCATCGAAGTGAAAAACGGCATTTAAGGCATCTATAAATAGATTGCCTTATATGTAAAGGCCTGATTATAGTGATAATGTATTAGCAGGTAAATATTATACTCGAAATTCTTTAAACATAAAGAGACAACGGGCAAAGTACGACCACGGTCACCCTCGTCGCCTCTCTAGCTGATCTTGCATTCTGGGGCGGATGCCGGGGCGGTCGGCCCTGCAGCAGCAGCTGGCGTTGTTGGCGACGATGGTGCTGGCCCTCGCCGATCCAAGACCATCACCGGATTCTGGTTGGCGTCATCGGTCGCTTGGGCGCCGTTGGTCTGCGGCGTACTGGCCCTGTGCGGGTCTGCGAACTCGGCTCCGTTGCCGTCTATTGTTTGGCAATTTGGTGCCGTGCCAATTCGGCGACGTTTCTCGCCGGGTGATTTCTGATTGATGAGTCCGTGAGCCTTCTCCAGCAGCGGCTGCAGATCGGCCTGGCTCGGATTCTCGCAGTAGCTGGCAATCTCGGACGCCATGAACGCCGCAAACCTCGTCCCAGCGCAATTCGATCCACTATCGGCTATCTAGGCAAATCAATTAATATTAAGAAGCGTTAGAATAGAAAGACGCCAAAGAAAGATAGAATAGAAAATGCAAATTCCGATGAAAAAAACAAACCATGTTAAGAACAAGACTTTGTCGAGTTTGAACGAAATAGAGGGTTTTATAAGAAAAAAATTTAAACCGATCAAAGACAGCAGTTACAGCAATTCAGAAAGCTTAATAGGGATAATTTAAAAAAAAAATAAGATTAAAAGATAACGCGTCGAACAAAAACGGATTCTAACAGGGAAGATTCTTTTACAGAGGACCAACTTACCCTTGCTAATATGATCGGATCGGTATTGATGAAGTCGGAGGCCACGCTCGTCATTAAATCCTCCAGACACTCAATCGAGCTCTCCTTACACATTGTATACAGATTCTGCCAGAGCTGTCTCGCCGCGAAATGCGTCCTCTCGGCCGCATTCGAGACGCTGCTCTTCTCGGTCGCTTTCGAGACGCTGCTTCGCCGCGACGAAATCTTCCCTTCCTCCACGACGCTGTGCTGGCCCGTCTTCGCACAAACCCTGCTTAGAATAAACCCGAACTGTTTGAACGTTTTCGCCGTGGGCTTCTCGCTTCCGGACAGATCGAGAACCGCCTGGAGCGGCGGCAACAAATCCGAATGTTGCCGGTTCAGGTGTTTCGAGCAGGTCTGATCGGACGGGTACGACTTGAAGCAGACGCCGCAGACGAACGGGACGACGGACTCCGAGCGCAGCAGCTCGTGCGTCTGCAACAGGTTCTGGAACGCGGCCAGGTCGAACGGCGTCCGGTTCCGAGCCCGGGCCAGCGTCGTGTCGTCGTACCGGACCATCTTCCGTTTCGGGGCGGCGTCGCAGGGGTCGCGCCGAGTCGCCTCTCCCTCGGTCGGCATCGGGTCGGAAACAGTCATGTTTCTGGAGACGTACCCACCCCCCCCCCCCAGAATCGGGAAGGAGGGTCACTTTGCCACGGGCTTTGCTACGGACTTTGACGACCGCCTTGTTGAACGGATATTAATGTTACTGTTGTTTCTCGCCATTTTATATGCAACGTCTCCCTATTATGTGCTCTCTCTGAAAGCTTCGGGCGGCTTTTATGGACGAAAATTTAACTTTGAATAAAATAATATAAATATCTTGGAATTGAAGATTATGAAGAAATTTGAATGGAATGTTCTACATAACTTTGAATGGATAATTAGAAATATCATTGAATCGATTATTATGAATAGCTTTGAATAGAGTATTAGGAATTCCGGTCCTCTCATCAAGGTTACTGTATAAATACACGGAATCCGATAGATCGCCGAACCAACCTGGGGATGGCCCAAAACCTCACAATTGGTTCGGTCAGATATCCCACGCGATATCAGAGCTCGACATTGGATTCGATTCTATTTTTACTTATTCGCTAATTTTTTGTTCATCAGTCCGCGCTATTCCCAAAACGCTTCGCTGGAAAGTTTTTCGCAACTTGACCAAATAGATTGCAGAACCCGTACTAACGATTTCGGGTCTTTAAAGTGTTTCACCCATTTTTTGAAATTGTTGATCGCAGACGGTTCTATATGGAGGACCGAAGATGTTCTAGGGTTTCACTCTTTCTATGGCGGTCGAGCTCAAGTATGTCCTGATCATACTCGGTGGAATAGACGGCTATCAACGTAGAATCTCGCAGTCTGCGATGTCCTGTTTTGGGAGGCGGATTGCGCTAAACGGGTTCCAATTCTCTCCATACCCGCCCCAATAAACAAAATCTGATAGTAACAAATTCCCCCATGTTATGGCTGTATGGATTGCCATAGTTTTGTCTCCTAGAAAGTCTATCTGTCAAGAGACGAAATTTGCCTGCAGAAGGTTGCAGCAACATTTTCGAGATTTATTGCGACTATTGGTTCAGGTTTGCATCGATTGGGGTCGTTGAGGAGCTCGGACAGGGCTCGGATTGTTTACAGATTGGGCACACAGGTGACCGCTGCCTGCTGGCCCATTGTTGGGCGCAGCTTTGATGTAACAAATGGCGACGGCAGGGCATCATACAGATCTTAAAAGTAGAATCAGAACTGAGAAAAAACCGAACAAATTTGAAGCAAATTTAAGAAACTCTGCGGGATAGAGAGATGACAGAAACGAAATAAAAGCTCTGACATTTGGGGTGGTCTCGGACATTGTTTCCATACAAATGACGCAATCCTCATTAAGCTGTTCTTGATACTATGTAAGCACAGTTAGTATGAGGATACGACAATAAGGAAAGAGGACTTTCAGACGAGCCGAATTGGAGAGAGTTGGTAACGAGATTTCAGTGGGCGTCGAGAGTTCAGGAACAGCTGTTGGTAACACGTGAGAACCAAGGACCTGGGGTTTAGGGTTAGGGTTTCGGAGATGCCATCCTCTGTGGGTTTCACATTTCGCGCTCTCTCATAGACACAGCGACAGCAATAAAAGAGGAGGAGGTATATTGCAGGCACAAGCAGGAAAAGACCCAGAAACTTCACAGCAGATACGGATGAGGGCGTGGCCTCAGGCGGCGCGACCTCCAGCAACAGTCGCCCTCTACACAGATTTCGCTCAGTTCCAGGCACGATCGAAGTTTCGGATACGTTACCGGGCCGAGTCGGGCCAGGACGACGTCCGCAGAGACAGGACGGCGACGACGAAGGCGATATTCATGTTCGGAGCAATGTCCGGACATGGACAATTCCGACCGCATTCGAATGCGAAACGCAGCCGTACCGGCTCGCAGAGTGGGAGCGACGGTTCGAACTGCGCACGGAATTTGCGAATGTTCTATAATACAGGCCATGATCGTCTCACGCCCGGATTTGAAAATGTCATGCCCTCAGGTAGAGTCACGTCATTCTTGTAGCTGGTTTTCGCAAATTTCCGTTCTACAGACCAAAAATTGTTCCAATATTCAGACAATCAGGAAACAGAAATTTCGGAATTTTCGAAAACATTTCGAGCTTGTTCACAAAAAGGTTTGCTGAAGCGATCCTCTTGACAAACCATTCAGACAGGCTCTAAGACATGGACCACCATCAGAATCATTAGGGTTTTAGGGTTTCAATTCAGCCAGCTCCTCCTCATTGACAGTTACCCGATCGTCAGCAGAATTCGGGTCGTACTGGCCCTCAATTGTCCCCACTGGGTGGAAGGCGTACATGCCCACAATATCTGAGATCACGTTCGGGTACCCTTCCTCTATCCACGTGTTCGATTTCGGTTGCCATCTGATCATGGAGTTGCGCAGTTCGACGGCGCCGCCGTCGGAGCCGGCGACGCCGCGCTGGCCCATGCCGAGTGGATCCGCGACGACGGCCACGACGGCGACCAGTTCCGTGAGTCAGAGTACGCAACGGGATTCGACCGGGAAGGGATCCAGCGGACAGACCACGAACATTAAGGTCTGAGGCACTGCCGCAACGTTTCCTGTAACGAGTTCCCAACTCACGGGTTTATGTTACCACTTCATATCGCGGGATTTTCGGGATGGAATCTTCGATTTCTGCTGTGATGGAAACTTGCGAAATGCGGACATCACTCTTGACGTTACCAGTTTACGTTTTCTTTCGTTACATGTCCAGAGAGACATTCTCTGACTCATGATGTGTTACAGCGAAAACAGACGGATCGGCTGTCGCGGGTCAAGAGGACCACACTGCTTGTGGTGATACTGGCCGATCTAACGTTACTCGGGGCGTTAACGTATCAGATGCTGTGGCTGCATTCATCGTTACTGGAAGCCCTGCAGGATCGCATCACGGACTCGATGGGATTCTATCACTACGTCTACAATCAGCAGTTCACAGAAATGGTCCCGTTCGCTTGTAACGTAATCTGGCATTACAGTCAACGGAATCTGTATAGGCGCTGTCCGCCACGCTGTATAGCTCGAGCGCGAACCAGGCCGTCGCCTGTTCGGCACTATCCGGAGACGCCGCCGCGCAGTCCGAAATGCAGCGGAGGCTCGGCAGTGATGTGCGTGGCCGCGGCATCGAAATCGCTCTGGTCACGGACACCGCCGGGGTGATTATGAGCACCGGAGGGCCGAAGTCCGCACTCGGAGCGAGATTCAATCCGCATGGTACCATTACGGACTTCGCCCAGAAGTACCCTCAGACAACGCAGCAGGTCGGTGGTGGTTAACGTTACAGGTAACGTGATGGGTTGAGCTGCGAGTGCAGCTGAAGTGTTCGGTGATGATGGAGCGCGATCTGTTCGAGACTCTGGGTGCGCCGGTGTATGCGAAGTCCGAGGACGGACCGGTTTTGTCCTGGCGCAACTATACGGAAACGTTAACCCGTCTGGTGGTTACGCCGCTATACTGTGGTCAGACACAGAATCAGGGTTATCTAATCCTCGGTAATCATTCCCAATTTCTTTGCATCGGATATTATTCCATTTTTGTTTCTAACAAAGAAAAACCGCGAGTCCCATTTTCCAGCAATTTATTCAAAAAAAAAATCAAATTGCTCAGAAAAGTTTCGATTTTTCATATCCAGCAGAATTGATTTCCTTTCACCTGATTTGCCACCAAAAGCACGAAACGTGCCTGTGCCAACTACTGACAAAGCTGCATTTGTAACATTAGGACACGCCCTGACTCCGAGTCCGTTCGAGCCTATCAATCGTCTGGTGCAGGCCACCGAGTCGGCGTTCGTGGCGGTCCTGGCTCGCACTTCGCAAGGCCGATGGCAGACCCAGTACGCGTTCAACCACAACAGCGACACGGGGCAGCACGGCTGGCGCGGCCCGCTCTCGGATCCGCTGCTCTATTTTGACGGCGACTTTCTCCGAGAGGTCACAGCGCAGCGCACCCCTCGAAGTGGACGCCAATCGATTGGTAACGTAAACCGTGTGTCTTACGTTACTGGCTTACGTTACCCTAAGGTACATTCAAATACTCGTACGCGGCGCTGCCGATTGCCCGGACCCAGCTCGGGTCGGAAGTGATTGACGGGATTATGGGCGCGGACGCCGTGGTCGTTCACGCCGAGCCTGAGTATGCTGTTGCACGAACTGTGAATACCCTTCTTCTCTGGCATGTCCCGTTCGGCGTCTTTCTCATCCTTTTGAGCTTCGTTACACTGAAATTCACATGTAACGTTGCGTCAGACAGTATAAAGTTTCCTATCTGATACCCAGTTTCTTATAGATGTGAAGTTTATCGACCCGATGAGGCTGCTCATCGATTCGGTCAAGAAACGACAGTAACGTTAACACTTTAGGATTGTAACGCTATCCGACTGAGCCCCACTAGGATGAAGGAGTTCAGCGATCGGATCCGTCGTCTGAAATCGAGCCGCAGCTCGATGAACTCGCTACTGCTCAAGGCCGTACTGGTCCAAGGCGTCCTGCTTGGCCTCGTCTTCGCAAATCGTCACCTACTAACGTCGTCGATCGCGGATTTCACGTCGGCCACTGTCCAGGTCCGTCTCACATGCAACGTTACTGTCACCGGAGCTTAAACTTACACTGCCGCAGGGTCGTATTGGCCCATACGTTTGCTCGACCGGCGCCCGCCTGATCATCTCGTATCTGAACGCCTGGGCCGGGTTCGACTCGATGCTCACCAATGCTGTTACACGTAACGTAACCGATTCGTTCCGCGCTGATCTCCAGACGGGATTCCAACCGATGAAGGCTGATGTCATCTACCTGATAGCTCCGTAAGCATTATGATGGAGATTCTTTGCCCAGAGCGTTTATCTCGATTGAAAAAGATCACACAGTTCGTTCTCCGGATATTTTGGTTTTCTAATGAGAGACTCCCATTTTTGTTGCGCTTAATCTTGGAGGATAATTTTCAACTTTCACTGGGACTGTAACAAGGCATAACACGGTCTTTGATAAGACGCTTTTTTTCACGCATTTTTTGCAATATTGAGCCTTTTTTTCTGGGAACTGAAACAAACCACAACAGGGTCTTTCTTTCATATGACGCTGTTTTTTTTTACAGATTTTTGCAATAATGAGCGATTGTTTTTCGTTTTCTGGGAACTCTGATATAGTCGTCGATCTGATCTCTCATGAAGAGATTCGACCGTTATCGCCAGCAGCTACCGACCCGCCGAAGGGCGTGTATTCCCCGAGGTCGGCATCATGTCGTATCTGCGAAAGCAGGCGCCCGCGGATCGGCGCACCTTCACGACGCTGACGAACTGGCCCTTGGACGACGTGGCGGCGCTGATGCCGCGCGCCGCGAACTTTTCTGACGCTCCGGCTCTGATACGGCTGGCTGTGGCTCCGATCAGTTACGTTTCGTTGAATGGTAACTGTCCTTTTGACTGAAGGAACCCGGCCGATAAATGTTGCAGCAACAGATGGTTCCGTGGAGACGGGCGACCTGGTCGGGGCTCTGGTCGTCCTGCGCGTGTTTAACGGCCTCCATCTGATCTACGATTGGATGGTGGATGCGTTCGGCACCGGATATTATGGTACAAGCGATTCCGCTTAGCGCTCCGATTAATATGTAACGTAATCTGCCTGAGCAGGGATTTATGAGTGGGATCGGTTCCAGCAGGAGTTCGCTGCAGTCACCACGATACTCAGAGTACGACATTCATTTGTTTCGGATGTGAATGCAGTTTTTGGACATTGAAAACTATTAAGGATTTCACCCTAAAAACCCTATTAAGGATTTCAACCTTTTCTCATAGGCCGCTCTCATTGGTTTTCGTGAAGTTTTCATCATCAAATGTCAACAAGTTTTTCTAATCTGTTTGGAAGTTTGCTCAATAGCAACTTTAACAGCTTTATTATTTCTGTTCGAAATTTCCAAAAATTTCTCAGCATTATATCAATGCCACTAGACACTTTCCTTTCAAAAATGAATTCAGTGGTTGTCTAAAATGTGACCATACAGACCGACACCGCCTCGGACTACGAGACCGATGTCCAGGACATGTATCCGGACCTGCTTTACAATGCCGACGCCGTCTTCACATCGTACGCCCACGACGCCGACGCCGGGATCCTCATTCGCCAAGGGGTCCGCATCGCCGGCCAGTCCACAACGGTGTCCGTGACGCCCTATTTCACAGCCGACGACGTCGTACTGTCTCCGCTGATGTTCAACGCGTACCAAGTTACCGCCGTCCCGCAACAGCGCTACGACGACCTACTGGCCCATCAGCTCGCCGTGCAGATCGCGATCATGGCCGTGGAGTGGGCGGCCTCCATCGTGGCCTTGCTGTGTACGTACTGGCCCATGAAACGGTTTCTGGACCAGCTGGAAAAGGCGTTCAATGTGCCGTCGATGTCGGAAGCGAAACGGGCGAAGATGGAGGAGATGGCGGCGGCCATGGTGACACGTCCCGATCCAAGAACGAAGCCTGAGACGATGAAGCCGGACGGGACGCCTCACGCCACGCACCAGCTGTCGCTTCCCGGCTTCATTACTAATCGACAGATAAAACAATAATGATACAGCGTTACCCCGCTGTTTAGTGACACGTAATTGTCTGTCAACTTCTGTCTGGGATGTCACATAGCTTTGAAACCCTAAACCCTAGACACCTTTACTAGTTGGAAGAAAAGTCCCAGAAACTGTGTCTCGATTGGCTTTGTCGTTTATGAGCATTTTATTCCCTTTGTCCAGGAGCAACTTTGCTATATTGTGTGCTCGAATTTGATATCAAATCCAGAAACGTCTGCGGAAGGAACCGAAGCGAAAGGAGCTCGATAGTTCGATAGTCTCATTCAGCCAACGATTACCTCCTTTTTCTCCAAGACTACAGAACCCGACTCGTTTTCTCTGCATCGACCATCCGGTATCATATCAGCATCCTCCAAAGAGAAGACGATTCCGCCTCAACAAAACTTCCTATTTCCGCAATCATGGGAGGAAATGGATCGGATTTACCTTAGCTATAACTATGAAGGACATGGCAAAGGAGCCCTTGAACGAAATTATCGTTAGAAAACTGTCTTCAACACTTGCATGCTGGGGTGAGTGAATCATGTAAAGCCTAGAACCATGGGAATTCAGATCGCCTCAATGCATATAGAGCAATTTAAGAACCAATTGAAAAAATTTCTATAAGATTGTTACTAAAACATATTGGGTTCACTTTATTTGCTATCTCTCGAAATATTGACATCCTCTCAAACTTCCACAGATGTCAGAAACTTTGACAACTTTGTCACTATTAGTATGAAAAAAAAAATTGTCTGGCCGAATTTGTCGCCAAAGTTAGGATGTCGCAGTCCTAAAGTGTCACAAAACCTCGAGGTAACTCTGTAGATAGACGGGATGGGCTTGAGAGAGAGAGCTAACAGTGAGATGCGCGACCCCCTTCGGCTCGGTAATTGCTAGCTGATTCGAGGAACCATCCTGACTGTGCGGTCAGCTCGACCGCCGAGCGGTGTCCAGTCGCGTACGAGTGTTATGAATCGCTGAGGAAGCCCTCGTACGCCATAGAAGCTTCCATGTAGCTATACAACGATGGGACAGTTGCATTGCTTCGTTCGTTTATTATCACCGTTTCTTACCACTTTTCATTCATGATTGTCAATAGTATGACTGTACCGTTTTTCATCACGTTTAGATCGGGATAAGGCTTTTGATTCAGAGGCTTCATTCGCTGTCGTGCCCATCGACATCAAGTGACTCATCGCATAACATATTCTCCTTCTATCACCATTTACTCTTCTCTTTTCACTTCTATCACCATTCACCCTTCTTTAATTTTTTCTTACAAACATTTTATGCATTCTCAATCGCATATTTTACAGGTGTATCACACTGGTCCATCATTAAAAATCTGCTACCTTAAAGACAGGATAATATCTGCCCAGCCATCATCGGTCGGTTGAAGACTCTTCCATTACCAGATATGAACGAAGTCGACTTTGACAATGACGTTGAGAGCCTATTGACATGAGATGCGTCAACCCTTTATCTGATTGCTGAATCATGTCACAATGTATGAGCTCGGCCACCATACATTGTACTTGTGAAATGACGCAAGTAGTCAGGTTCTGGATTGCTTTAAGCGGTCTCACACTCTCTAGATTCAATCCACCTTGCTTGTAACATCATCAAAGAGCCCATTTCGGCATAGTCAGGAAATTGGATAATCGAAAGCGGTGTATTATGGAAAAAGATTAACGGATGGATTGGGCTTTTCTTGTTTGATGATTTGGTCAATAGGCGGCGCTGTGTCAAGGAAAAACAGGCGAAACAGCAATCAGCAACGCATTCATAACGGATTAGTTCATGATTGCTTGGATCGGACTGTAGTTGATGGAATTTAGGAATCACATCGGAAGACGTCAATCTCAAACTTGGCACGTTTTTTCTGCCATGGACAAAGCGCTGAGAACACATTTACTTGCCCAAATTCTGGACAATATTGTTTTAACATTCCTAATCTGTTCATGTGCCATAATCATGACGCAGCACGACCAGGCGAGGCGCCATAGCGATGAAGAGATAAACCCCAATTTTCCAAATTTTACGAGGTAGTGAGCGGTTCGGAAGCGATCCTGAGAAAAAAATTCCGCCAAAACATATGAATTTATATCCCTATTGTTTTGCTGCAACGCGAATTTGTTGTTGCCATTCTGCAATCGCTTATCCATCCTTTCCTATCACCCGTTACTGGGCCATGTCTGTCCATTCAGGATCGTCAGAAGGTCGTGGTGAAGATGGTTCTCTTTCCAACACCCACCAATCTACGTGTGATAGGAAATCATCATATTTTATCTAATGTTTACAAACATATCAGTGTCGGACGAGAAGAAGAGCATCATCTCTAATATCTTCGACGAGCTCGCCAAAGGCGAGCGTAAGCTAAATCGACGGCGCTTCACGGACCTGCTTCCGATGCCAGAGCCCATGAGCAAAGCTGTATTTCGCGGCTTCTGTGGCGGCGACAGCGGCAACATCGATCGCTCGAGATTTGTAGACTGCCTGCAGAAGATCGCAGTTGGAGGCACCAAGAATAATGTGCGTGAACATCATCTCGTTAACTTTTCGAATTTTTTTTTAAGGGTTTTCTAAAATATTTGCGTCAACAACACTCATTTTTACGTTTCGGCGGAGCCTCCTCATCCGTCTTTTCGATCCATCTCCATTCGCTTGACCTTTATCTCTCACTCTTCTCTCTGTCATTATGTCATTTCGTAATCTATTAGGTTGAGCTTCTGTTTGGCGGCGGCGAGTTCTTGGCGGCAGATGCGCTCGAATCATGGCTCGTCGAGCTTCTGGAAGGATTATATCTGGTCGTTTTCAGACGGACATTCATCACTGGGCGCCCCTTGCCGAAGTTTATATGCTCTGCACTTCGTGAACGAGTAAGCGATGCTATTCGGCCATTCATCATATCAATAACTGTTTCAGGTACGAGAGATCACAGCTGATTTCGTATCGAATTCCAGCTGCAGGTCGGAAGGCGAAATAGCACTGTCTGATTTCGTCCAATATGTACGATAATGTTGATTCGTCAAACTGGATCATTCCTACCTTGTTTGAAGGCATGCTTCTTATCGATTTCATTTTTTTGTCATCAAAGTCTGTATTACTTTCTTTGTAAACTTGAAATTAAAGGTGAGAAAGCATCCAGGGCTGAAAGAGCTTTTTCGCCTTGTATTGCAGAACATCGCGAATGTTCCAGGATTTGCTCATGACAACATTGATGCACCGGCGGCCTTCAAATCTTATCGTAAAATCTTGAAGCAGGTAATAATAACACGTCTTTTCCCGTGTTTCCGGTTCTTTTTTGTATCTGAACGCGCTCGTTTCCCAAATTGTTGGTGTCTGAGGAGACGAATCCTTTTTTCTGTTTATCGCCTCTCTGTATTTCAATACGCACTCTGACCCCATATCCTTTTGTGCAGATTATTAGATCTTGTCGTACCAAGAAGGTTGATTCCAATTCCTGGAAATACTGTGCTAAGGTCCTGGCACTACCGTCACCAGATCTCGAGTCTAGATCTGTCGACAGTCAAGGTGAAGGTGACGAGGACCGCGAAGAATCTTCGACGTCGTCGTCATCTACTGAGAACTCGGTACCGACGTTATCTTCGGGCTCTTACCGGAACTCGGTCGCGTCTAAAACCGTGCTGGTGAAGGCGATACAGCATCCTGATGTCATTGTGATGACGTCACCGTTACCAAGCAGTGAAGATACGACCCCGACAATGCCTAGTAACAAGTCAGCTGTGTTGCTTGTTTATTTGCTTGAATATGCCGCTGCTTTACTTCTATGCTTCTCTGATTTCTTTTTAGTTTGGTTTACTGCGATAGGTTACAGTTTTCGTTTCGCTATTATCGAATCTGACCATTTTACATCTTACTGGATCTGCTGCAGTCATGGCTATCAGGGAATGTACAAGATCTGTCAGAACTGTGGCATGACGATTGATATGAAATATTGCTGTGAATGCGGCATGGCCTTACCACGTCTCGGCATCAGATTGGCGTGTGACAAATGCGCTGCTGGTGGTCGTGGTTTGCTCTACAAGTTCTGTGCTCGATGTGGATATCACGAGCTCGTTGATCGCCACATAAACATGGTTCCGACAATGCCGGCCTCTGCGGTGGCAGATCCTTTTCTTCAAAAGTATAGCTGTGGCTGTCTATGAGTGCTTTTGCATTGTTTGTTATAATGTGGTTGCTGCGTTTTTATCACTTTGTCCTTCGGAATGCTCTCAATGTTTCAATCATATGTTTAACCTTTGTTCAAAAGCTGATTTCGCAATGATTCAGAGCTATTGTTTTGCACCACTCAGGTTGGTTTATAGGCATCGGCGGTCGAAAAGAGGGTAATTTGCTGTAATCCGCTTCTGGCTTTCGAAGCTCTAAGAAGCAATTCACAGTATTCACGGATTTGTCTATGGAGATCTTCAGGAATGGTTCTATGTTTATGATCCCCAATCTGATGTAAGCTAAGACCTAATTTTTTCCAAAATTTGTGGTTTGCACATTTTATTCGCTTTTTCCTCGCTATTTGCACTTCTTTTCATTTGCTAGAATTTGCTATTGCAAGTTTTCATAATTGAGATGACATTTGTGGTTGACGGTTTATTCAATCTTAATCTCTATTTTGACGTTTGTATTACAGCGATGGAATGCATGCTGGGCGCTGCTGGCGGATCAGTTCCTCTTGCTTTTCAGTAAAATACAGATTCCACATCCGCATCGAATCTTGTCACTTCAGGGACGTCAATTGGAGATCGAGGAATACCATGGTGATCATGATGAATACGTGATCGAAATCTCGCCTTCAGAGGATGGACTTGATGAAGGCTGTAGGCTAATCACAACAGATCAACGGATTGGCAATCGTTGGCTCCATCAGATGCGCCAGGGAATTCGACGTCGGGCTGTCGAGGTCAGTTCAAATAATTTTAGCAAGTCTTTGCTATTTTTTTTGAAAATTTGTTTATTTGCTGTCGTCGTTTATTTTCGCTTTTATTTTCAATCAGCCATTGACTGCCTGTGCTCATCATAGGATTATTATGCGATTGGAGAGTGCGTCTTCAAGCTCACCGGTTTGGTTCAACGCTGCATTTGTCGCCACAGGCTCACTCGAGAAAAGTTTGTGGTGACGATTATTGACAAAGCCGGTATGAATCTGATATCTTCATGTCGCTCGCTGCTCGTCTTTCTTCGAGCAACAGGCTGAGTTGCTTTGGAGCCAAATTCTTGAGTTTTTCTCTATTTTTCCAATTGCTAGTGTGAACCCATTCTCACTTTATTGCCTCAGTGTTTGATGATTTCCAAATCGCCAAAATCCGGACTTCTTTCGCTCTGTTCAAGCTCTTGCATCACCCGACCTTAACTAACGTCAAAGACGTCTTCGAATCCGCAACTCAATTCTGCTGCACTGTCCCGCAGTTGGACGGTATATCGCCCTGAAGCATTTGTTTTTCTATATTTGCTGTTGTAGCGAATTGTCTCTCGTTCCAACATTTCACAAATAGTTTTCTTGGCCTTTTTTTGAGTTTCTTGATTTTCTTTTCTTCGGTTTTTCTATGCCATGTAATATTCTTACTGTCTGCTGATATAGGTGGGTACCTCATCAAGTCTCTATTCCAAAAGGGTCATTTCGAAGAATCTGTTGTCCGCTTAGTTGTTTATCCTGTTGTCAACGCATTAGTTCGAATCCATCTTTCTGGGCTGGATCTAATGTAAGTCAGCTTTCGTTTCAATGGAACTGATCTGTCCTTGTCTATGTTTTTTGTTTAAAAATCTGTCTTCAATCACTAATTACGCTCTGTAGAAATATAAGGCCAGAATGTTTGATAATCACGCCGCATGCCCAACATCTACTCCAGGTAATGAATGTTTTCCTTTTCCAAGATTATGTTCACGCTGCATTTCTATTCCATTTTTCAACATCTTTGAACCTACACTGGCGTCGATTTTTTTACATGGTTGATATTGGAATGATACCCGGCTCCTGACCTCTGTTCAGATTGCCCATCTGGATCTCAATAAGTTTCTGTCGCCATCTGAGATCGTGCAGCGCGGTCTGCCAAACCGACTGCTGTCCTACAGATCGCCAGAGGTGCTTTACAGCGGCGGCCCAATCTGGGTCTGGGGCGCGCCTGCCGATATTTGGTCGGTTGGCGTGCTTATGTTCGAGTTATTGACTGGAGATTTACCATTCGAGCCGAAACCGGGAGAATTCTTCAATTTCTCTAAGGTACAACTGAAGTTCTTGCTGACAATCAAATTTAGATGAATTCTTATTTGATTTTTCCGATCGTTCATTCGTCTGGCGTTCGCCTAAAGCAGATTCAGGTTTATTTTAATGTGGCTTCTCATAATGATTTAGGCATTGGAGGACAAATTTGAATCAAACTCTTTATGGAGCCGTGTATCAATTGAAGCGAAGGCTATCATCCGAAGTCTGTTACAAGTTGATATCGATCGTCGTCCAACTGCTGAAGCTCTTCTTAAAAATCCTTGGTTTTCAATAGAGCTGTGACCGCAGCCCGTTTATCTACCGTATAATGTCACAAAAGATCGCATTTGAAGAATAGTCGCCGTTTGATTAAGATTCTCCATGGGCCAGTTTTTGCATGCTTTTTCCAATAAATAGTTCGTTATTTTTTCAAACGGCACTGTTTACCGGTAGGTCGTACTGGCCAATCGCCAAAGCGGAGATGCATGCATGGCGCCCAGAGCTGTGACCACGGATGCTGACGTGGCGGCGTTAGCTCGCCTCATCCTCTTGTGGTTAGGGTTAAACCCTAACTAAACAGCAGTCCCAATCACTGGAAACTATGACGACGTCGCAGGTCACGGCAGTTCGACTCGCGATGTAATTTTCGAACGAATTCCTACAAGGACTTCGCTGGCGTCCGATAAGCAGCCGTACTGGATCGCGATTCCAATTGCAGCCCGGCTTCGAGAAAGGTCATTCCTGCTGCAATCATCGAGCCGGGCTGAAAGTGAAGCCTTTGAGTTAGGGTTTCGATGCGATTAACAACCAGCAGAGTAATGGAGGTCGGTGTCCACCAGACATCGCGTCCTTTAATGCATCGTATCTCAGGGCCTAATCTCGTGCAAGATCATTCGGACCGCTAATTCAACAGCGTGCGAAATCTCAGGCTTGCGGGCTTTGCTCTGCAATACTGGAAGCCCGCAATTTAGGGTTCATTTATCTCCAATTACTGAAGCTCGCCGTGTGAGAAATTTTCTCGAAGGGTTCTATAGACATTGCAATATGAGACACATTGACGTAAACTTTGAGATTCTTCTTCCGGACTTGACGAACGTTGAAAGTTGCAGTGTGAATGCATAGATGGGAAATCTCTTAATACATTTTGTGATTCAGGCAGAAATCCGATCGAAGCGGAGGATTCCGGCGATGGTTCAACGAATATTCGTGAAAAGTTTCTGTCACTTTCAACACCAACAGCTAACTTAGAGAGCAACGGTTAAATCGCCCATAAACTTTCTCGTTTAATAATTGATGATCTCAGGCTCCCAGCGTTCTCCAAATGTCAGAACCGGCGCGAACTATTCCTTCGGATTCTAAGTTGAAATCGAGCAATCATGAGAGATTTGTGGTGATAGTATCTGTATAGGCTGGGCTCTATTGTGAGCCATTTCGGTCCATGTGATGATCTCTCATTGGAGATGGCTCCGCTGTTGTGGTCCTACAATTGCCAAACTCGTTGTATTACAGATACGATACGGAATCGTCACTGCCTTTATCAATCAATCCTGATGCAGAACTCTTGCTCTGAGCGCATTACCGAGCCAAACGAAGTATTTCGTTTGGTGCATTTTGAAAACTGCCGAATACAAAGCAGCAAACCACCGCTTCAAAACGATGATCAGGGACGTTTGAGGTCCACGAAGATCCAATAAAGAGCTCAGATTGTGCAACCCTTTTTTGCATGGAAAAAGCTCAAACAGAGCCATGATATTGCCAATGAACTAAAGCGAGGCCGCGTACCATCATAGCAGCAATGCCGAGAAGAGATAAAATAGCAACGATTGATGGGTAGCGAATGGATGCCGGTATGACAGTGCCATGAATGTCATTAGGGTTTTAGGGTTTCCGCTCACTGAGTGAAATCTAGAAAAGTTGCGCGTCGCGACCTCGTAGAGGCCGACGAGCGCCTCACATTGATTCGATCAACCGCAGGGGATGATAACGTCAGCCTCTAGTCGCAGAAGCCGCCGTTAATCATCACGATTCTTCTGCCCTTTGAATGCAAGCCCTGGTGCCAGCAAGGTGACGTCCGGTTATAAAATTCGGACAATGTTGCTGTCACGAGGTCGTGATCACGTTTATCGCAGAGAGCGATTTTATCTGCGAGATCCACGACTGTTTAAAGAAGCTCCTTATCTGTTCTGACAGCCTAGATCCTGATCTTCCGATTCTGTTAGATCATTTCTTTCATCTTTTCATCCTGTTGATTTTCGCTGCGATTTTCACGACTTGAGTGCTGCATACAAAGCTGTATTGAAAGCAGATAGTATTCTGAGCGGGAAAAAGCTGTTCGCTTTGAGCTAATTTGGGAACCACCTCAAGTTTGATAGCACGATTGTAAAATCTAGCAATTATTCTGTTACGTCAAGAACACAAAAAACAGTCAAAAACAGTTCTGCATAATGAATGATTCTGTATTACAGAACTCGCGTTGCTGATGTTCAGGCGGTAACGTGAGTTAGCTTGTATCAAAAACAGCTGTTGGAAAGAGCTCGGCGCTGAATGGATTCAGGAGTTGCCAGCCTGGCCTTGTTCATGAGGCGGAGATCGCATTCAGGAACGAGATTCATTCGGCGACCTGATTCAGGTCAAGATGATTAACGTCGTTGGCTTTGTCACAGCCGAATACGTACCTGAGAACAATTGAGGTTACCGCCATGGTCAATCAGATCATTGGACAATTTTCGCACGGAAAAATGAAAGTTCTGGCATCGGTTTCAAGAAGATTATCTGATGTGAAGATGAACCAAAGTTGACGCTCAAACACGATCAAGAGCAATCTTGGACAGTGAAAGCGAAAGAATTAATCAGGGCCGATGCGATGCTTCATTCAGCTTTACTGTTTGTAAACGCTTATGAGATAATTCAGGCCTCCGGATCGGAGAGCAGCGCGTACTAACCCATTTGTAGACTTGAAAACGGCCGGTGTTTGAACTGGATGCGAATTGGCCGGTCTTGATGCCAGCTGTTTCAGCGATCTGCTTCAATATGGCGGTGTAACGTAACAGTACCTAAATCTTGCAGGTCGACGACGGAATGACGATATCAGCATTCGCAGCAGATGGTGACTCGACGAACGACCGATGATCGTAGTTGAGCCGAAATTAGACTTCGTGCAAGACAAAGTTGAATACAAAACTTGCGCGATTGAAAAAAGTGCGTGACTAATAAAGTTTTTTCTCTGAAATGCACCCATTAGATTCTGGACTTCGCGCAGTGAGTGCGCCGGAATCCCGGAACAGAATAGCTCTCTCTGTCTCTTTCTCTCTGTGGCTCTGCCTCTCTGCCTCTCTCTTCTCTGTCTCTCTGTCTGTCTGCCTCTTGCAATCGCAGAGTCTATCTTGCGACGACGGGTCATTGTCTGACGCTTCTGCCGCAGTCGATTGAGCTACTGAAGTAATGATCCGAGGCTCCTGTCACCTGTTTAACTGCGATTAGCCCTGTAATGATGACTACGCGCGAGAGAATGATTTAGGTGTCAAGCTAAAATCATCTTTAAAAACTTTACTCTGGTCTTGATGCTTCTAAACCTGTCGCCTATATCGCTGACCGAGGCACCCTGCAATGATTTCCAGCATTTGATCAAGCAATGGATCTTAGCGGATGTCATTGGAATCACCAGATGCTGATCATTTTTAGAATGCTCCCGGACGGCTCCAAAGCCCCCGCTTAGCAAAAGGTTGAATCAGGCCATCGTTGAACTCAATGACTATCCTGACTTTGAAGAATTTCGGTTGTCGCCTCTTTGAAGCATTGCTGGATTGCCGCGAAGATGGGCATGCTGTGCTGATAGAAAACGCATTGGCTTTTGCATTCAGATGTATGTTTCAGATGGCAAGTTTGCGAACCAGCTCATTGATTTCCATGCCCGTGTTTGATTCCAATATTAACAAAGCTGGTTCGGGGCGCCGTTTTAAGCCGGGCGATGAGCAGGAAATCCGCGTTCAGCTGCAAGTACGAACACTCCGAGTTTTTGGTTATGCCTTTTGGGCTGAGGATTCTCCTTTCTTCCAATATTTATGCACGACAAATTCCGCGATTTTCCCGGATCAGGACGTTAAAAGGTTTCCAGGCAATGAGGGGGGTCGGTTTCTCCATATTTCCCCATCGCCCTCTTCGGCACTCATTGAAAGCACAAGACAAGGCTTTAAAAGCCATCGTTCACGATATCGCAAAACAAGGATTCATTGAAAAAATTTCCTTATCAGATCAAGATCTGAGCCCAACCTTTTTAGTGCATAAAAAAGGAACGCAAGTTCAGAGGCTTGTCCATGACTTTCGAGAAGTCAACAAGTTCATACCAGTCCCAAAAAACCAAGTTCCCAACTATTCGACAAGTCTGGAATCTAATTCACCAAACACTTTTACAAAGATCGATCTGAAGAATGGCTATTGGAATGTGAAGTTATCATCATCCTGCCAAAAAGCAACAGCTTTTTCATTGGGAACGAAACTTACCAATACAGGGTCGTCCCTCAGGGCCTTAATATTAGTCCAGCACTATTTCAAAATCATACTTCAAAGATCTCGCGATAACTTCGGGATAAATATCAAGTCTTTGCCAAGTTTGCGAACCAGCTCATTGATTTCCATGCCCGTGTGTTTTTTCAATATTAACAAAGCTGGTTCGGGGCGCCTGCAGCCTCCTTCGTTTTAAGCAGGGCGATGAGTGGGAAAGCCGCGTTCAGCTGCAAGTACGAACACTCCGAGTATTTGGTTTGCCTTTTGGGCTGAGGATTTTCCTTCTTTCTTCCAATATTTTATGCACGACAAATTCCGCGATTTTATCGACTTGTTTCTGGTGACCTGATATATTCCCGCAACGAAGCTGAACATGAACGACATGCAAAATTAGCTCTGTCCCGACTTCGCAGCGATCGACATGTATGGCTGGAGTAATAGCACTAACGTCTTTTCTGTTTATTCTCGCCCAGATGCAGACTACTGGCGTATTGAATGGAAAGCCTCACCAACAGCTAAGGTAGTTGCTTGTCAATCATTATAGATACTGAACGGGAATCTGCCAATATTCAAAGTTTGCTGGTGTCAACTGCTTCCAGAATCACGACAAACAACGTCGTCTGTCCGAACTTATTACCGTACTCCGATAATACTTCTTTGGAGCACCAATAAGATGAGCTTCTTGCCTCGCGGGAGCTTGGAGGCTTTATTGATAGAATGTCCTGAGTGAGGACTGACAAGACTCTGCAAAAAGCTTTTAATAATTATCTACACAATGGTCGCTACTCTGTTAACAAAAACGTTCGAGTATGATACACATTAAATTAAGCAAATGGTTTTCTAGTGACCATCTGATGATTTTCGTCCCTATAATTCAAATTATACCAAATTAAAGTGCCGAAATTCTATAGAAAGCTTCAAACCACTTTGTAATAATTCTTCAAAAACACTTTTTAGAATCCCTAAAAGTAATCGGAGCAGTTGTATTTAAATCACGAATGATCCCGAGGAGGATATGATTGTATAGGTGAGACGCAAATCTAAATCCGAAGCTGGCTCAAGTGTCAGTCATCGACTTTTTGCGTTCCCCTGAGGTTAAACCATCAAGAAAATTTCCCAAAGTTGGTGTTTTGGATAAACTTGCGCGCAATCTGCTCCCTGCATTTCTGTGTTCGATCATTTCCTGCATTAGAAAGGTGTAATGAAGTTCAAAAAAACGTTCCGCGATCCGCGGCCCTCTTTGTCGAAAAAATATCCGAGAACTTCCTCAATCATTGCACCAGAAATTAACATCCTCGTTGCTCAGTCACATCCCTTGTTTACGTTAACCGAATGTGTACGCTTGCTAATTTTGGGAACGAGTGAGCCCATTCAGCTGCTCTTACAAAGATCGGGAGCCCAAAGCCGATCATCATGTGGCTGTGAGGGAACATCTCCTTCCTTTGATTGTCTCTACAAAACAACACTTTCGTCAAATCTCTCTTGTAGCATCACATTCCATTCTAATATAAATTTATATTCAAAGATGTCTACTCGGACCCATTCAGAAGTATCAGAACAACCTAACAGAATTTGGGCAAATATGCTCTCAAAACCTTTCACAATCATTATAAAAGATGTCATTTAGAATTTGTACGGTAGAAATAGTCTCATTGTCTCCCAATGCTGCACCTGCGTACAGGATTAGGGCGCATTGTGCCGCTGCTGGCGATCTCGCCTCCCAATCCCGCCTCCTTCCCGTCGCCCAGCCTTTTAACTGATGAATCAACAAATACAGGATATCAGGACTTGTGCCTAAACCCTAACCCTTAAACCCAGCATTTGCATAGAGACTTCATCAAGCAATAAAACAAAAGAACAATTTATCGTAATTCTGCCATTGGGAGCTATGTAGACCGAAGCTGCAATACGAATCTTAATAGTTAAGAAAGTTACAGAATCGATTTGGTGGTCTGAAGTCCGATTTTATTCTGAATTCTTACAACATTACTTTTACCGCTATCAGGGCCGTGGAAGTAGTGAATTAGCGCTGTCTGCTGTCGTATACGGCATCGTACTGGACCCGACTGGGAGGCACCAACGCCGCCACTCTGAGTCGAGATACGCCTCATCTCATGCCTGATCGTAACGTTATCGTTCGTAAAGTCGCTGTATGACAGCAATACCGGGAGGATCCGAAAAGTGAATCGCATTTAGCAACTTTGCCAAACAAAAAGAAAAACTGCGCGACTGTAGATTTCCCATTTTGCATTCTTTGAATGGCGAAAAGCGTCCGGCTTTGTGCTGCCACGGCCATCATATTCTTTTATATCAGCTGAGCCGAAATCCCCGATTGTCACGCTTTTCACTTCGCAACAATTCTACCCTGTCGGATCTCAATTCTCTCCTGAATCCAGAGCAGCAAAAACTGCGTGCGGAATTTCGATGCCACTGCAACAAACGTATCGCAACGACTCGGTCCCACGAGCAGACTTCATTGGGCGGGAAATGCTTTACCAAGCGGCTCCCTTCCTGATACTGAGTCTATCACTGTGCCTGGCTGCATTCAAATGTAATGTTACCGACTGTCGGGAACAGACTCATCTTTGTGTCGCTCCTCCCGACCTTCACGTTACAGACTCCAGCGTATGATTGATCTGTTAGAGAGAAGCCACTTCTCTTTAACATGAATTTTAGGAACTGATTGTCCATACTTCACATCCAATACAAACATGTGCGGATATTCCTTATTTCAACGACCTCTTAGATCCCTTATTTGATTTTAACCTGAATATGGAGATTGATGTATAAATTGATCATATCACTCTTCCCGTAATTGATCTCTAATTCAGATATTCGCTGACGATCGCTCCCATGAAATATTGAACACTCCGCCTCCTATTGGATCGTTACCAACATCTTTATTACACCATACAGAATCTGTTCCGGGTTTACCTCTATTACAGGAATCTATGAATGTAATGTTTCATTATCAACTAGAAGATCTTAATGCTGAGATTTCCATAATAAGAACGCTGAATCTGCATCCCGAAAACGTCCTCGTATTGAACAGCCATCATCGCCAATCGACAATCTGCATAGCTTCAATCATGATGTGACTGATATCAATGATTATAACAGTGTCTGCAAGTTTCTGGTGAAAAAAATTGAAAAAATCCATTTTATCTCGCAGCATATTGACTATATAGCTCAGATCAAAGACCCGAATGATGAGGAGCTTCAGTTTCTGTCTTCACAGCTCGTTGATGCAGGTCAACTCTCTAAAATTTTTCTTTTTACTTTATTTTTTTTAAATTTTTCATTGTATTTTTACTTTTTATTTTTGATTATATCTTCACAGCTCGTTGGTGATGCAGGTTAACGCTGCATAAATTTTCATTTTTTTTTTATTTTATTTTAATTTATTTGTATTATAATTTTTGTTTCTGTTTTCACAGCTCGTTAGTGATGCAGGTCAAGGCTGCATAATCTTTAAATTCAATTTTTAATTTTAATTTTTATTTTTGTTTCTGTTTTCACATCTCGCTGGTGATGCAGGGAAACGCTCCATGAGCAGCCGTCACTTAATTATCAATGTGGAAGGACACGATCTGGATGTGAGCGAGATCAAAAGGATCCGTTATGCTCCGAGCACATTACCGAGACTGATTCTGATAGCGAATGTGTATCGGAAAGTGATCTGGGCCTCCCGCAAGGACGAATGGCCTTTGCTCAAGGCTGGTTCCATAATACGGAACTGGATATATATGGTGTGTCGGCCAGTATTACGATGCTTGATTCAATGCTGTCAGAAAGATCTCCCTCTGTTTCAGAATCGCTGGGGGAATCCCTTCTGTCATGCGAAATTCTTCAAGAAATGCTCCAGAGACGAATGCCGATACAAACTCTCCGCTATCCGTCGATCCGTAAATAAGGCAAATGTACAATTCGGCCTGCTGCGGTCGTTCTGCCGGAACTTCTGAATTTTTTTCGATTTTTGTGTCGAGAAGATCACAGACTACACTTCTCTGTGCGCTTTTCTGGTGAGATTTCTTCATATTGAATAGCGGAATCTCGACTTCAACGTTTCTTCAGAAAAAGCAGCCTGATGATGACGAATTCGCGTTTCTTACGGACAGAAACCTATTAACCCCAACAAGGGGTAACCAACATGCTGCAAGAGACCCGATTATCATCAACGTTTTTGGCGATCCGGTCGTACTGACCGAAACGTCGGACATCGTCAGTTCCGAGACCACGTCGTTACAGAAGCTGATCTTGGTGGCCAGTTTATGTCTGAGAGTGGTTCGGGCCAAGATCACCGACCCGAATCTGATTCTGAGACGGGAACGTTGTCGGGATTGGCTGCAGCGAATCTGTTACCCGATACTTTCCTGTGTTCGAATCTGCTGTCGGAACGATCTTCGGGTTTTCCAGTCTCGATGGGGAAATCCGTTTCTGCATAGCCATTTTCGAGAGCTTTGTTCAAGGCGTATTGGCAAGAGCGATCGGTGCGGATTTGAGACGCTCATCACGTGTAAGAACGGGAGATACTCGATCCGGTCACAACTGGTTTCTGATAGACACGGCCTTGCTCATTGTGTATTGAGATATTCTCTGAAAGGAATTGAGACGGTATTACTGTGTTCAAGTTTACGAGAGTTTTCTGAATCTATCACAGATGATCATGCTGGAGTGTATTCAGCGACTGGATGGTTACATGAATGCGTCGATTTTCACATCTTCATTTACTATGGAGGAATATCTCGGAGATTCTCTAATCCAATATTATACTGTCTTAAACAACATTGTAATAATGATGTCAATTATTTCTCTCATATATTTGGCCATTATATAGATCATTATCAATTTCGACAGAATTACTGTCCTGGACATACTGGACAATGTCCTGCTCTATTTGCAGTAAATGCTAACAGGTGTTAATCAGTAAAGAATTGTTCAATTTGACTCTACCTTTGTCGAAAGCTCCATTTGTTTCTATCAGGATGCTGTAGCCGCAAAGCGGGACCATAGACAAGTTTGTACAACGATGAGGATCGTGTTTTGATAGGAAGCAACGAATCACTCGTTAGGGTTTGCTGTAATAGAGAGGCGGATTGGATGATTCATGTCTATTATGTGTCCAAAATGAGATTCGTCACTTGAGGGATTCTGGTCCATCACAACAAAAAAGGGACGAAAACGGTCAAAACCCTGATTCGGGAGATGATTGATAAAACCGATCTGCCGAAACCTATCCTCCGGCGCACAATCGATACAGAAACAGTCCCATCGAGCACGGACTCTGCAAGCAGGAATGACCTATCGAGAGACGATGCGCTAAACTCGGGCCAGTACGGTTATCAGATCATCGCTAAATCTCTTTGTAATGTTTGACTCGAAGTTTTGGGTTGGACAATTGGGGGTCGGTACGACCCAATTCGTAGCGGTTCGCGAACAGCGAAACCTTGACGAGAACATTCGGCGGTGTTCGAGGATTAATGTCCAGGATCGTTGAACGCTTTAGAGCAGTTTCAGATGTCCTGTTAGGGTCTGCAGGAAGGATTTCGGGGCCGGGCCGATGGCCAGTACGGTCGCCGTATCCGGCGCGATCTGCGTCCGCCCGGCATCGTACACGACATAGGTGCAGAGACCGGCCTGCTCGGAACGGCTTTTCATCTCCATCCTGAGCGAGGCAACATTGGAGATTACGATACAATTAACAGCAACAGGAAGCGTTATGTGTAAAAGAAATTGTGTAACATTCGAAACAACGAGCGTTGGAAACCAAACAATCTGCAATCAGAAATCGTTCAGATATATCCTGAGATTCACGGACAGAAAAGATAAAACTGCAGAACAATAAAACAAAACCAGCAGAAAGTTCTTGATATAAAAAATATAAAAAGTTTGGAACAAAATCGATATCGCCGCAGACATCAAGAATGGAATGAAGCGAAACATTCTGAATTGTTGGGCAAAGAGAATAAACGGAAAACGATGAGATGCAAAGCTCAGAGACGTACAGCTCGGCTTCATCCTGAATCTGTAGGGCGACTTTCGCCTGACCGAACCCTTCCCAGGCCATCAGGTCGGCCGGGAATCGCCTTACCGCACGTCTGTACGCCCCCAGAGTCGCGTGCGCGCATTGAGCTGTAAAACATTTTGAAAAAAGATGATCATTTAAAAAAATATAAAAAATATGTGTATTGAATAGGAAAAGTTCGGGAAAATGTTGAAACAAATTGCGAATTCTGATTGTTGAAGGACAAAAGTAAAACAAAGACGTACTGGCCTGCTTGCCTTTGCCCATCTGTAGATCTTTTCGGACCAAGAGTGACATCTGGGCAGGGCCGCGGCGACACGGAGCAAGCGCCGGTGTGCCAATCCGTCTGGTGAATCGTGAGAGCCAGAACCCGAGCACGGCCGAGCAGACGCCGGCGGCGGCCACCGTCATGAACGTCGCGCCGCTCGACATTCCCCAACTGATGTTGAAGACGATAAGAGGGAATGAAAGGAGAGACGCAGTTTTTCCAACTGCGCGCAACTTTCTTAAAAACTGCGCATGTTTCATTCAAGAAAACCTGAATCGCTTTCCCGAAGTTTCTCGTGCAAGTTCCGAGCCTTTTTTTAATGACAATAACCAATTTATAGCACAGCGAGGCGATAGATAAAGTATCCTTATTCTCTTTGAAACCCATTTCGCTATGTTTTAGGTCGCGTCTTCTGATTTTCTCTAAGATAACAGCCGCTGCCACAATACAATATCAGAAAATGTCATTCATGATTATCGATATCCGGATGTATTAATTTAGCGGAGTTCACAGGCCAACTATGAAACGAAATCGTGCGCTGATTCGTCCGGCTTCGTCAGCGCCTCCGCATTATGGACCCTGTCCGGCGCCGTCGGCATCATCAGCGCCACGGCACGCTCCTCCATCTTCCGCCGCTTGTCCCCGGACATCGACGGAATTCGGAACGCCTTCTCCAGATCGTCCAGGAACTGTTTCATGGGCCAGTACGAACAGACCAGGGCCACGGTCGACGCATCGCCATGATGACGCTCTGCAGGACGGTTTGCCGCGCGCCTCCATCGTGTCGTACTGCTCCTGGCTGACGGCCGTGAGACCAGGTACCCGTTGACCATCAGCGGGGGCAGTACGGCGTTCTCGCCGGTGAAGTACGACGAGATCGAGAGCGTGTTGGACTGGCAGCGAATCTGGACGCCGGTCTGGACCAGCCTGCCGTTCGTCTCGTACGACCTCTTGATGGAGTTCTCGAAGATGGGGGCGTTCGCTTGGGAGATGTCGACGTTGTATTCCAGCGTGGTTGCAGTCTGCATCACCAAGTCAGAGGAAACCCTAAAACCCTCAACCAGCAGCCTTTTCGTTTGCATTTTGAATTTGAGAAGACAATGGGAAACAGACATCGAATAACCAACAATGAACGTTGGAACAATTCAGGCGATAAACGTTTAAGTGGAAATTTCAAGAACATTTCCAAAAAAAATTCTTGTTTGAGAACAGACAAAGTGATGAAATTTCTACAGGGAAACGCGTTGATATGAATAAAAAGAGACTCTTTCTGAGGTTGAAGATTAGTTAAAATGATAAAGAAAAAATTAGAGTGAAAAAATTCTAGACGAAAATTCAATTTTTTTGAAAAATATGAATTCCAGATACCTTCCAGACAGAAGTAAGAGCAGCGAACCTCCCACGATATCTGTCCCATTCGTATAAGCCTGTTTACGACTTGTTAGGGTTTAGGGTTTCTGATACCAGCAACCTCTCTCACCTCCATATCCAGTTCCGAACGCATTCACGATATCACCCCAGACCGACGTCTTCCCGTTAAAGATTCGGATACAGATCAGAGCTCCCACCAGCTCATCTGTTACCGTAACGTTAGAAGCGTCATCTATCTGTAACGCACGTTACCATTCGAGGTCACAGGCGCGGCCTCCATACGAAGAAACGCGGGCGGGTTCGTACTCGCGAACGTCGACGGCGTGAAGGTATTGACAACGGCGGGCTGTCAGTACGTTAATGTGATGAAGGGACGCCACTCCGATTCGGTCTGATTCTGATAGTATTTCATGACGCCCAGATTCGGGAATGTTTGCCCCTCCGACGATGGGTGAGTGCTGGCCACCACAATCGAATTGTTAAAAGTACATTCTCTGAAAAGATATTTCATGAAATATTTTCAAAAATATATCACCCCGATGTGATTAGTTTCAAACGAAATAAAAAAAATGGATCTTCAAAACAAAAATGACAAGAAAAGTGAAGGAGACACTGGGAACGCCGTAACAGAGTGCGCAGGAAGCCAGGCCGGACCTGTTCTGACGTCTGCGGAAACTGCTGGTGAAAGTCCGTGATGATCGAGTTCGGGTTGAACTCATGGCCGTGCGCCGTACTGGACCCGGCTGTACTGACGATGGTGCCGGTAACGTCGGTAACAAGAGCAATTCCAATGTTGCGGAGTTGGATGTCGTTTGCGAGATGCTGCTGCATGTCGGACAGCGCGGCGTCATCTCCGGAGAGGGCACCGCAGGCGGTCATCGCGGATGTGTTGAAAGAATGAATGCTGGCTCCGAGAGCCTGCAACGTGTCACGTTACCGAGTGGAGTTGGTATGGCAGGTAACGTACAAGGCTGTCGAAAATCTCGCTGTAACTGAATCGATAGAATCCCATTAGGTTGGTGATACGATCCTCAAAAGCGGAATGAAGGCTCTGATCGAGCCAGATCATCTGATATGTGAGCGCCCCTAATAGTATCAGATCTGCTATGATCACCACCAGTAATGTGCGCTTCTTTACAAACGCCAGCTTATCGTTTTGCGAGTGCTGCAACAGAGCACATCGTCAAAACTCATAGAAACGCCGCCTGTCGGAAAGCATGCAATTTCCGCACTTTTGAAAGAAAAAGAAAACGCTGACTGGTAGCTCAAACTTGCGTCAGCCATTGTAACTTTTACAGTTGGTGAAAAGATGGATAAATTATTGCGTATGTTGCAGATATCAGCTGACAACAAGTTGCGTAGTCAACAATTGACTTCAAAGCAAAAAACTTAAAAACAGCGTAATCAAAAACTGCGTTATCGAACATGTTTGCAATGGCCACAGAGGCAAATTTATGAACTCTCAATACGGAGACTTGTTGAAATGTGACGCACTTTCTTCTCGGTGGTTTCGCCATCCGACGATGGCTTCCCGGTTGACGATTTCTTGGACTCCGGCGATGTGCTGCTCGAGACGTGGCTGGAAGTGGCAGCCGGCACGATGGCGATCGACCCGGCGTACCGCGGCATTTGCGTGGACATCTGCTCCGAAGCGAGCTCCATCAGGTTGCGGCTGTTGTGACGTGGACGACGGTCTTGACACGAGTATTACTGCATCTGTACGTCACGATCATGATCCGGCTTAGTGAGTTCAGAGATCGCGAGGTACAGGGTTGTTAGGCGTTATGAACGAATTCATTTGCCGCTCTACCCAGCCGCTTGTACTGCTAGTTGGCGGATTCTCCTGGGTGTATTGTTCTCCAAAATGCAAAGAAGTGATTTTTCAACACTTGCAAAATTGCTTACGAATTCTCCACTCTTCAAATGTGGCTTATGGGTCGGTCGAGAGATTCAACACTGTTTGACTTTTGTCAATATCGATGCTTATTGGTAACAACTTTGGAAAAAGTTTGAATGAATTCAACCAAGCCAACTGCATCCTAGCGATATTGCAAAAGCAGAAATTCCCTTTGCTGATTATGCAGAGCGAAATCGGCTTGATTAAGTCTGGCGTAGTTTCATGTGTTGGATCTGTGCTTAGGGACTATCGCTATTGTCAGGCAAATGTCAGCTTCGTCCTTCAACTTTCCAGAAGCATTTGATCGTTAAGTATCGCGTTGATGCCTTGATGGCTGTCACAATTGTAAAATATTTTCTATTCCAGATCTAGCAATCTCCCAATTTTCTGTTTCAATTTCCTAACTTTTTTAATAAAATTAAAATCTATGGGTGCCTATCAGCTCATTTAAATCCCCAATCGTCTAAACTCATTATCGCCTCTAGACAACGTTTTCGCTTCACAGATGTCACGCTCTCTAATAGGTCATCAAATTTCTCTATCGTCTGCATTCGTGATTGTCTTTTCGCAACCTTTCTGCTTTCTAATCTGTTCAAGTTTGCAGATGGGACGCTCTATTTACAGAATGGAATTCAAGGCAGCCGTTCGTGTCGCAAGACAAGCCATTCATTGTATTGATGATGTTTACTTATCGATGATCAAGAATTAATTTTTTGCCGCGAAAGCAAAACTCACTTGAACAACACGATACTTATGGTGGCGCGTGCCTATCTCGATCTGACAAACCAAACTTAACATTGTTCTGGAAAGTGCTAGAAAAAAGTCATACAGCCTCAGTATATCACATCAATCCATCATTTGCCAGTTAAGAGATTCTGTCGTCAGCAAACACGACGATCGCCATCTGTGGCCCGGCCTCTGCTGCAAAGTGACGCAGCCACCTCAAGAGTGGCTCCTCAAGAGAGAGCAACCCCGTCTTATTAGAGCAGCTCATCATAGTGGGCGGAGCAGCCTCCTTCTGTTCAACCAACCCTCCGATCATTCATCATGCAGGTTAAGGTCAGGACCGTTCAGGGTCAGACCCACACCATAGACGATGTCCCAGAGGACGCCACCGTCGCTGACCTTAAGGAGCGAGTCGCTTCCGAGCTTCAGGTTGCCATCCCCTTGCAGAGGCTGATCTTCGCCGGGCGGGAGTTGGCGCTGGGGACCGAGAGGCTGGCCACCAATAACGTCGTCGATGGCTGCACTGTCCATCTGGTGGTTCGCCAGGCACCCGCGGCTGCCCAAGGCCAAGCTGCAGCCGCTCCCGCCGGCCAGCCTGGACAGGATTTCGTTGCCGTGCCTATCGATCAGGGCCAAATAGTACGCTCGTGATACTTTTATAGCTTCGAATTTCTCAATTTGTCAACCTTTCGTAATTTTTTGCTTGCTTATTATCCTTTTCTTATCAAAAGTGCATTAAACGCTATCTGTTTTTCTATTGATAGCATATGAACCACTCGAGATCGTTTTTGTCGAATTATGCACTTTCTTTGTCTAATGTTTCTTCAAAGTTATTGGAAAATTTGTTGGAAAATCCAAATCTCGTTTGCATGATTTGCTTATGACATTTCTTGACAACTAATGGTGAAATCAGAATGTCGATGTGCTAATGGCAACACTGTCTGAGCAAGGCTATGCAACTCTTCAACTGTCGCGAACCATCAAGATGTTCGCCATCATCGACTGCGTATTCTTGCTGCTGTTCAGTCTGGGCATGCCCATGATTTTAATCGCTATTCTTCTTCCGTTGGCGGGCTATCTAGGTGCCGCTTACTTTCGAGTGTCTGGCCTTTACATATATGGCATCTATGTCCTCGGGAATATGGCATTGCGAGCTTACCTGAACAGCGTTTCTTCTACCAATGCCTTCTTTCTCATTCTGAATACGTTTGGCATCATACTCGAGGTTTCTTTGATTTTGTTTTTTATTTTTTTATTATACGAAACCGTTTTCCACAAGAATTCATCTTTCGTATACTGAGAGGATTGTTTGTCTTTCAGGCGTTGATACTGTTCCTCACACAAAAGCTAGTGTTCGCCATCAAGTCGATGACACCAGAGCAAGTTAATATATTGAGAGCAATTGAAAGGAATAGATCTTGAATCTGATCTGTCTTCATATTTATTATACTGAATGTCAATATACTGAATCTATTGTAATTGTTCAAAACTCTAACATTCGGGAAGTATCTATCAATGTTTTCAATACTTTCCCAATTTGTTTTTTACCTAAGGAAACAGGCTTTGAAACTCTTTCTCGAATCATTTTTTCCAAAAGCTTTTAGTATTACTTGCATTTTTTGCAGTTAGATCAAGAATCGATAGAAAATATCTTCAAGGAAGATCACCTTTACAGTACCTCATATTTCTTAACACTTCTGACTGAATAGCATGGCGACAGCGAAATGGTGGCATCAGGTCGAAGAGCCTTCAACGGAATGGCACGAACTTCGCACCGATGAAGGCCTGACCTACTGTAGGCCCGATTCCGAATCCCTAAACACTAGCTGACGCGCACAGTTCACAATGTGCGAACGAACGAGACACGATGGGATCGGCCTCGTGAACTGATGACCGCCGAGCATGAAGCTCAGGCCGGCGCCTGGGTCTGGCTTCCGGACCCCGTGGAATGTTTCGTTCCTGCCAAAGTCGAATCGCCAGGCAACGTTACCATTGTCATCGTTACCATTTTCTGATATCAAACAGGCGGCCCTGGACAGAAAGCTGTGCTGCGGACGGAGTCCGGTCGCGCCGTTCAAGTAACCGCAAAGGAGCTCGGCAATATGGCGCCATTATCTTGGCCTTCTCTGCAGCGAATCGTCTCAGATTTGACCCTGCTTGATGACATGAACCCGGCCCTGATTTTACATAATTTAAAGCAGCGATTCGAACGCGACCAGGTTTGTAACAAAAACGAAGAAATGGAGCTCGGTTGATGATTGTCGTAGATTTACTCGAATATCGGGACGATTCTGATCTCTGTGAATCCGTATTGTCGCCTGAATCTCTACTCACCGGAGGTCATCGATCAATATGAGAACCGAGGACTGAAAGAGATGCCACCGCATGTCTATACCATCGCTCATGATGCAATTACTGGCATTAAGGTCGGGGACTTACAGAACCACTTTAGGGTTTTGTAACATTACAGTTTCTTTGGATTTGTCCCTGATTGAAACATTTTTCAATTCTTCTCTAATTTTACAGTTTCACCTTGTATCATGCTTAGCCTTGTGAATGTTTGTTCAACAATACAGCTTTGATTTTGTCTTTAACATCGTTTCTGAAAATTGTTACGTTACAGTCATGTTGGCTGTCACCAGTTCTACCTCAAAGTAACATTTCTATCATTTTACTGCTCAGATATTCAGTCCATTATCATACGTCTGCAAGGTTATTCAAAACATTTTCCGCAGGATTCAGCTACGAACCAATCCGTTATTGTATCTGGTGAATCCGGAGCTGGAAAGACAGAAGCTACGAAACAGGTACAGCTCAGGGCTCCATTGAACAGCGGATCTGCACCCGTATGACTCACCGAACAGGTGCTGTCGTACATCGCCGCCGTTTCCGGATCGACGGGAAACGTCGAGGAGAAGATTCTGCTGGCGAACCCGATTCTGGAGACATTCGGCAATGCCAAAACACTCCGAAACAACAACTCATCCAGGTCGACGCCGCTGTTCGAATGCACTTGCTGCATCACTTTTTTTAGTATTTTTTCAAATCTTTTCACTGTTGTCACTCGGGCAAAACCCTAAAACCCTAATGTCTTTCAATTACAGCTTAACCAACCACTCCTTTAGGTTCGGAAAGTACATTCAAGTGTATTTGAACGCGCGCGGCGAAATCTGCGGCTCGACCACACAGGTACGGTGTTCAGCACCGCTGCCGTACTGGCACCGCACCGATTTGAGTCTCTGGGGTAGAACTTTCTGCTGGAGAAGGTGCGCGTGGTGAATCCGGCGCCGAACGAGCGTAACTTCCACGTCTTCTACCAGATCACGGAGGCGTGCTCGGCTTCGGATCGGGCGCGATGGGGCCTGGGCCGCGCCGCCGACTATTTCTATACGGTCCAGTCGCAATGTACGACCGTCCCGGGAATCGATGATCATGCCGATTACAACGATATGCTACAGGTCAGAATGTTCTTGCTTTCGCCAAAAACCTTCTGATTGTTTGAGAAATTTCGTTAAAATTTCATCAGTTTTTCAGCCCCAAACATTCCCTGCGATTTGGGCCCTCACGAAGTTGAGACATGAAATACTTTCGCACATTTACAACCTTCGATCCTCGTTCACTTTCGCAAAAAATAAACAATTACTTTAAACTGTTTTTCTTGAAAAATTTCACGTTTTTCCGCAGTCATTGAAATCTTGTCGCGTTTTTGTTCAACCACATTTTTCAAGTTGGCAAAATTTGGCATCTTTTTTTTTGTAGAATGTTTTCTGAATTTCCTGCAAAAAGTTCATCTCTGTTGGAATTGACTCGTTGCGGTTTGTAGGCGATGAAGGCGATCGGCGTGTCGGATGCAGAACGCGACCAGCTGCTACAGGCCGTTGCCGCCATCCTTCATTTGGGCAACGTCGTCTTCGAATCGATCGGCGATAAGCAATGCCGCATCGCCAACGCCGATTCGCTATCATGGGCTGCGTCGTTATTCGGCGTCGACGAGAAACGCCTCGAATTCGTCATGACCAAACGAATGCTGAAAATCCGAGGTCGGCGACGACGCCGATCGGGTCGTACTGGTCCAATGATGATATCGTTTCGGCAGGTCAAGGCGATACGCAGGTGCTGTTGAGCGAAGAGCAGGCGTTCGAGGCGCGTGACGCGCTGGCCAAGTTCGTGTACGCCGCCCTGTTCGACTGGATGGTGGCGCGCATCAACAAATCGATGGCCGTGGCGGACTCCGAACAGGCCCATTGCCGCTCGATCGGCATTCTGGATATCTTCGGATTCGAGGTATCGAATTCTATCAAATGAGCTTTTTCGAAAAAAGTTTTTTTTTTTAAAAAAGTTTTTTTTTTTTTTAAGTTATTTTTTTTTAAAAAGGTTTATTTTTTTTTCAAAAAAGGTTTATTTTTTTTTCAAAAAAGGTTTATTTTTTTTTCAAAAAAGGTTTATTTTTTTCAAAAAAGGTTTATTTTTTTCAAAAAATATTGAACTTTTCGTACCTCAGTCTGACTTGTGGGAAAACCCTAAACCCTCAACTAGGTGTTTCAAATGAACTCTTTCGAGCAGCTCTGTATCAATTTCACGAATGAGAGGCTGCAGCAGTTCTTCAATGCCAACACGTTCAAGCTGGAGGAGGATCTGTACGCCGCCGAAGGCATCGCTTTCGACCACGTCGCCTTCGTCGATAATCAGCCCATGGTCGACCTGCTCACCAAGAAGCCGTACGGCATCATGAACCTCCTCGACGAGGAAGTCGTCGTCCCACAAGGTCACCGCAATCGTTTATTTTTCACATTTTCTGTAGACTCGAAAAAGTTTGTGAAAAGAATCAAAAATTTCAAGAAATTTGTTGTTCTTGAGAGCGTTTCTGTTATCCGTTTTTGCAATTTTTTTTCTCTATAACGGAAAAATTGCAGAATTTCAACGTGATCAAACTGTTGTATAAACTTTCCAATAATTTTTTCAATTGCGGTCTACAGGGTCGGATGTGAAATTCTTGCATAAAATCATCGAGAACCATTCGAGCAATGCGCATTTCCGGACGGGTCCCGGGAACTCGGCGGCCTCGTTCGTCGTCGTGCACTACGCCGGTCCGGTCGTGTACGACGTGACCGGGTTCCTGGAGAAGAATCGCGATACGCTGACGCCGGATGCCATGCAGCTGCTGAATGCGTCGTCGGTCGGATTCATTGCGCAGATGTTCGCCTCATCTGCCGATATGTCCTCCAAAGACCGCAAACAAACCCTTGGAAAACAGTACGAGAATTTGTTGGCAACCTTTCAAAAAAAAGTTTTTTTAATATTTTTAAAACTTTTTTCTTTTCGCAAAGGTGTCAGTTTTTGAGTTACTGTGAGCAGTTTCCTTGTTTGATGGTTTCTTGGACTTTTAAAAACGGATGTAACGTTGCGATCTGTAACGTCATGACCTCAGGTTCCGTAACCAGCTGGATACGCTGATGACGACGCTTTCCAGTACGTCGCCGCACTATGTGCGCTGCATCAAACCGAACGAGGAGAAGAAGGCGCGCACGTTCGTCTCGAAAAACTGCTACGAGCAGCTGCTGTATTCGGTATCGTTGCACTCGACCGCAGATCGTCTTACGTTACCAGTAACGCTATGATGACAGGGTGTGTTCGAGGCCGTCCAAATCCGCAAACGCGGATTCCCCTTCCGACAGAAGCACGCCGACTTCCTGTCACGTTACAAAGTCGGTAACGTTACCGTTCGTTGAACATCGGTCAGTGACAACGTTTCAGGTCATTTTCCCGGAACGGAACCATACGTCATGTGATGCGTTACTGCGGGATTTGGCGTTACCGGCCGAGAACGTCCGCATCGGGCGTACCATGATTCTCTACCGGTACGGAGTTGCGCAGCGGTGTCTTGTTCCTTCCGCGGACTTAGGCGCTGCTCAGGAGTGACGAATATAAGCAGTTGGAACTGCGCCGATCCATCACAGTCCGAAAGGCCGAAATCGTCGAAGAACTCCGCGATCTCACCAATCAGGACTTGAACGCACTTTCGGTTAGGGTTTCGCAGATCCTTCATGTAGTATAGTAACGCGGACTCTATCCTACAGAATGATACAGCCCGAGATAAATACTTCGAGCGCCTGTCGAAGGCCGTTCGGACTGCGGTCGAATTCAACGCCGACCATTCGGTCTGCAAAAAAGGCCGTGACCTGCTGATCGCGTTTATTGAGAGCCGAATGGATGACGATACAAGGTTCAAACGTTACGATCCACAGTTTTTACGTTGCTCACGTGTTTTGCTGTTGATGTTACACTCTGCGTTAAAGCTACAGTTCGTTATCTGAGGGTTTTTTTAAAAATCATTTTTGAATTCAGTCGCCTTTTTTTCGTGTCGTCACTTTTCGAGCTCTGCGTTATACAAGAGCTGTTGTTACATTTATGTTTCTGAACACGGATGCTATCAGAGCCATGCTGGAAGAGGCGCAGCGACGCTGCGATCGTTCTCTGTTACAGGAGGCCATAAAGCGCTCGGATGCGCACGAATACAACACGAAACTGGTCAGATACTGTCTCGGGGTCTTTTGTTACCTGATCTGATCGCGTTTCCAGGTGCGTCAATGCCAGAAACTGCTGGAGCGCGTCGTTCGCGTCGACGATGAGTCGGAAGCAGCACTGAACCTGCTGGAGCGCGACCACATGAATGCAGTCGTCACAGCGGCCCGCGACCTCGGCTATTGGTAACATGATTCCCTGTGCTGGTCCTCGGAGCCCGTCGTTTAACGATACGCTCAGGTCCGAAACTATCGAGTATTACGATCAACTCCTACAACAAACACCACGTGATCTGCTTAAAGTGCAACTCAAACAGGTACGCAGTTTTTAACGCACTTTCATTTTCCACATTGGGGTATTTTTGTCGAAATTCTGAAACACAGTTTGAGTTTTCACAATTCGCACTCATGAGCACAGTTTTGACTCTTTTCTTCTGACGCGCTCTTTTACGCATCATTTTTCAAATCTATTATGTTTGTCTCTTATCTATCGCAGTTTATCTACTTTGTATCACCCACGCACATTTCGAATTGCGTTTGCGCGCAATCGAATTTTCTGCCATTTAAAAGTGCTATCTTTCCACTTTTTGAGTTTTGACACTTAAACTCACATTTCTCGCACTTTTTTCTTCTGTTTCCTGTTTTCTTTCTTTCCAACCACCAATACGCTTTCTTCATCAACCGTTGCGGATTATCTCTCGACATTGCTCTTGCTACACGAGTCTGACTTGGCGCCCGTGTACGATACTGATTACGTTTCGCAGGCTGTAGCGATTGGAAACGTTGCGCGAGCCATTCGTTTGACAATCAAGATGAAGGACAGCGTATTCCAGGAGAAGGCGGCCATGTTCGACCTGCCGTCGTGCGGCATCATTAAGCCCGCCGAAGAATGGGCCTCGGAGAAGTTCCTCACTCTGCATCGGTACGCCTTACTGGCGGCCGCCCATCATCATAGCGGAATGTAACATTATCGATGTAGTGACCAGCTGCGTCTGGATATGCTGTCGTGGTCCAAGGACGACCTGCATTCGCCGCTGACGCGATTGCCGGACGGCGTCCATCTGAAGGAGATAACGAAGACGGCGCTGTCATGCTTCAAGCAACTGCAGTCGTTCATGGGTGATCGCAAATCCGAGAATCCAACCAATGACGGTAATTCGTTTCACTTCCAGAAAACATTCCAATTTTTGCGTAACATTACGAATCTTAAAACACTTCTCAGATTCGAGCTCTTTCATAGAATCTTCGTTTTCTGTGTTTAACGAATCTTTAATGTTTTTTATCAACAAAAATTATCCCTTGCAAAAGAGGTTTCTGTATTCTTGAATTGGTAACATTAAATTAGCTGAGTTTCCTGTTGATTTCTTTAGCGGTGCCTGATAGCTGCTAATAGGTCATTGTCTGGTGATCACGGGCCACGGACGTGTAGAACTCCGTGATGAGATCTACGTCCTGATCCTGAAGCAGCTGACGAAGAATCCGAATCCGGACTCCGTCCGTAAAGGCTGGCAGCTGCTGGGTGCGTGCCTGGCGTCGTTCCCACCCGGGTCCGGATTCGAGAATTTCCTAGAGGTAACGTTACCTCTCGTTTGTCCGAGACAAGTCCGTGATTCGATTCCAGGTCTGGCTGCGCATCAACGCTCAGAACCCGGATTATCTCGGGTCGCTGCACGCCATCTGCTATCTCGGGGCGCGGCCTCTCCCAGTAGATCTCTCCCAACTCGACAACATCACCGATACTTTACGGTACTTTTAATTGGTTTTGAAATGACTTCTATTGCAATTTTGAATTCATCCAAATGCTTTTTTGTTGTTTTTTGGTTTTTGTAAAAAATGAATTTTAACAAAACAAAATCATTTTTTGTACTTTTGAGACAGAATCTTTCCCAAATCGCGTGATTTTTTGTATGGCGACTGTTGACCATCAAGTCCTGATCTGTGGTATCTGTAGGCAGCGGACTCAAGAGTATGCGGAGCCTCTTCCGTCAGGTCCGCCCTCGTATCAGGACCTGATGACCCCCTTCGACCCCAACGTCGACGAGCTCGTGTTCAAACGTAAGGCGCCCGTTGTGAAGTCCGCAGCGGCGGCCTCCTCCCATCAGCCGACCGCCACTCCGGTCGGTGAAGCTTCACCCACTGCGAAACCCACCCATGTACACCACCGCTCGTAACGTTTCTGTAACGTATCACTGAACCAGTCTCAGGCGCGTCAAATGTCGCGAGCCCAGCAAGCGGCGCAATTCACAAAACAAAGGGTAACGTGATCCGTTTGCTTTACACGTTTACATTACGTTTTCGTTACATGTATACTTTACGGTCACCTTACGTTTGCATGACATCTCTATGGATTCCAATTTTCGTAACATAACATTACGTGACTGTCTAAGTCACTGTCTCTACAGAATAAGTTACAGGCTCGGATCTCGACGTGCCGGCCCCCAGTTTGGGAGGCGCACATCGACCCGGCCTCGAATGCGACGTATTACTGGAATTCGGAGACCGGCGAATCCAGTTGGGAGAAACCGGCGGTCAGTCAGCTGCTGTTTTGCCACGGACTTTTGACTGATCGGATCTTTGTTCAGGAACTGAAATTCAGTGTTGCCGATGATGTCAAGCCACGTTTCTAAACCAGTCCTAACTCAATAAAAGCTGTATGTTGGTGTCACTCACGAGAACCCTAAAACCTAAAAAAGTACGTCATCTGATGCCTCAACAACGATGGTAGAATCCCCGCCACGACGGGTCAGCACGCCCGGCCTGCGAATGTTACCTCTACCATCACCACGCCCAGCTCTGTTTTCGAAATGGGCCAGTACGCCGGCAAAGACTGGAACTTCAGAAAACGCAGCGAAGGGCTACGCTGCGAGCAGTGCGGCAGCGGCATTGCTTTTAATATCGCAGAGCGGTCGCGCGATCGCCACGAAATATCGCTCGTCAGGGGCCGGCATGACCCGATTCGGGGTCCGGATACGATCTGTTCTAACGAAGACAGTACTCCCGGTAACATAATTCCAGGAGTCAGTTTTCCAAATTTCGCAACGCTGTCTCCGGCATTGGCAACGCTCGATTCGCCATCGGACATTTTCAACCGGTCAATAGCACGCATCATTCGCTCATATTCGCTCTGACGAAGCTTTGCAGCGCCATAATCACAACTGCCTACTTTATAGCATTGGCTGAATACAAGACCATGTTGTATGGTTGGTCCTGCTGGGCCGGATATCACGCGATATTCGATGATGACGAGGGGATCTTCCATGGCAGAGCATCGTTCATAGCAATATCCATTTTGTAAGACAGGACATGACAAGCGAGCTCAGATTGAGAAAAAAAGTCGATGGCAACGATCCGTTTGGAACATTTTCCTGGAAACCTGAAGATGGTGAACAAGGGGAAGAAACATCATATCAGGTCTGCTGTCAGTTTACACGCCAGTTTGGCTATCAGGAGGGCGAATTCGTTCCCATCAATATGACGACAGCAGAACGCTTCACCTTGTTTCGTTACGATAGAATTTCGGATTGCTGTTGGGGTTTAGGGTTAGGAGCTTA
>RBZT01000671.1:8008-24608 GCA_003693705.1 Polymyxa betae
CCTCACCTCCGACTCCCCTCCGACCTTCGTCTCCCCGGCACCGCTCCGTACGTCCTTCCTACGCTCCACTACGATCCCCTCATCGCTCCACTCAGACCCTCTCTCCGCTCCACTCCGTGCCCCGCCGCTCCACCTCCGAGGACTCCCTGACGTCGCTCCGTTGCAGGACACCGGTCCCCCGTGTCCTACCCTCTGCTCCCGAGTCATCGCACCGCTTATCTAACCAATAAAAGGGGACTTTTTACTCGATCCTAACATGCTGCAGTTCGTTGTCCGCGGCCGCGTTCAACAATCCCCAATCACGTTCGAACTGGTCAGCCAGGCTGTTAGCCGATGTAAAGATGTCATTCGCAAGCCGTGCTGGTTCATTAGCAATCCGGGAGCAAACAGCCGGGATTCACCAACTGTGCTCTTTTGGAACTCTGTCAGGGATCCCGTGCTCCGGTGAAAAGGTCAAGGACGGATGCCGCGCGTAGTAGTCAGGATGAAATAGCCCGACGCTCGCCATAAACGTTGTTCGTATAAAGTTGAAGGGCTGTCGCTCCATCCTCACCGGCGTTTTCAGGAAGGTGATCGCCGGCTGTTCGGGGATCTTCACGCGTAACGCAATCAGACCCCCGAACACGCATCTGACAATCAGTTCAGCGACGCTTTCCTCGCTGTAGGCGTGTTCTGGATTTTGCCCTGGCAGCACTGCGAGAACGTCCTCCAATTTGATGATTGCTTCTTTTCCAGCTACTAAATATTCAGAGCACGGGTCGCTGTAATCCGAAGGCCACCATCCACCATCTCTAATGTGGGCATTGACCGCTCGCATTTGGTGGTGTATAGCAATGTCTCTATGTTCAGGTAATTGCTTTTCGATATATAATCACGATCTGTGACATGGGTCGATTCCAAAAATTCACTACATCAATCAATGTCACAATTCACAAGTACAGCGATGTTATGGTATTCTGACCTGCTCCAATGTGATGGACTTCCAAGCAATTTGCTTAGATCGCACAAATGCTCCAGAGCCGTATGGCCCTTGACATGACCCAAACAATCGAATCCCATTGCTCGACAATTGCTTTGTAATTTGTAAAATTTGCTCCAGCGCTTGGAACTGTTCTGGTTTGTAAAATGAGCGTTGATATGCGAGTCTCATCATCTGATTCAAGATTACAGGTATGAAACGTACATACGTATCACCCAACCTCCGCAACCGTGTCACAAATAATCAGCACTTTGCCAGAGGAGCCATCGTTATATAATTGAACGACCGCAAAACCAAAGGCAGCGCCATTATTGTGGCTCTGAGCTCTTTGCCAACCATAGAGTTAATATGCTTCAGAATATACTGACCATTGTGCCTGGCTCGAAGATCAAGCCAGCAGGTCTCGTTCAGCGCTTCCTCCACAATATCGATACGACCCTGCTACCGTACGACAGGTCGCAGAAATAACTGCGCGTACAGTGCGACTCATCTTAATTCTACACGGTTGATAGGCAGCCACAGAGATTGACATCTCCTGTTCCAAAAATTGTTCGACCTCACTAAACCCTCTGTAAATCAATAGATCTCAGCGTCCCCAATATCGAGACAGAAAGTTTTTTTGTAATCGAAATCCCTACTTCACAGTCCCTCTTTGAATTTGTATGAGACTGGCAGCATTTGAAATCTGTTTGGGAGGAAATGGAAGGTGCACAAAACTGTGCCACGCACTTTTACTTTTAAATAGCGCAAAAGTATTTTACAGTCGCGCAGTTTGTGAAACTCAATTGCCCGTAACGCAATTCTCTGGATCGCATCGTTTCTTCGTGATCCAAATACAGAAGCTTGCAGGCTTTCACAAGAAAACACTGCACATACTCTTTTCAGGATCTGCAAAAGGTCGTTCCCGTGGCATTGAAAAGTGTTCCTGTACAGCAAATCCAAAAATTTGCTCGGAAGTGTTATCGCTACATGGACGCATATCGCGTCTGCGATGCAGGAGGGAATAAGTTAACTCCAGATCAAGTGGAGAAAGCCGTTAAGAAGTATCGGAGTCATCGCCGAATTCCAGTGCGAATTTTGAATGAGATCAAATCCTACACAAATTTAATAATTGTAATAAAAAAGTACTTCTGTGAAATCAAAGTATATTGTCCGGTAAAAATGCCAAATTTCTAAAAGTGCGTACGCACTTTATTTTGAAATCGTATTGAAACAATGTAGAATTAAGATGAGTCGCACTGTACTCTCTCCTCCCCCTCACTCTGTTTCTACTATCCTCCTCTTCTCTCTCTCGCTCCTGTCTTTTAATTGATTAACATTTCTTCGGTTTTTTTGGCTCACTTCATTTGATTTTCGATCGTGCTCTTATAACGCAGATTTCCGCTTTTCGGTCGTCCTAGTTTTTGTTATCCAATGATTTCCGAACGACATCTGAAATGTTGATAATGCTAGCCATGACCAATTTAAATGCTAATCGCATTGCGAGATCTTTAGCAGTGGCCGAGAAGTGGTCCTTATTGAGGGTATTGTGAGTAGAATAATGTTGCGTTTGAAAAGGCGTCGCACCTTCCCTTCCGAAAAAACCCCATCATTGTGTAGTAGAAAATCGAATTTTCATAAATTCTCTAATAATGAAATCAGCGTCGTTATATTCTGTATCAAACAGTGATTATCCCTGCATAACTACATCTAATAATATTGTCTTTATCTCTAATGGTTTCAGAATTTCGTTCAAGCAGTATCAGGAAAGCTGCCGATCATGGAAGAGCGGGGTGTTACTACGTCGCAGGAAGTCCTCTGAGAGGGATCGGCTTAACAAAAGAATTCGATTTTCTGATATCGTCTGGAACAGCCTTGTGATCGAGGCAAACATGGTGAAGACGGAATCAGGGAACGAGATGAGTGCGCGCACATCTTTAAAACATTTTTGAAGCTCCATGTGTGCAAGAGTTTCGGACCGAACCAACAGAAATGGATCGACTTCGATTCTCGCGAATCTTCTTCTCAGTCATGTTGATTGATGCGATGGACTAATGCTAACGCCGTGGCGGCGCCCCGTCGTCGTGAAACGAATTGCCCGCAGTCCCGCCTCGAATCTCGACGTCACATCATCACCTCATGGATGTTCTGCACTGGGTCGCACTGGTCGGCAGCCTGGTCGTGCTGGCCCGGGCCGTCCCCGACCCGCACGCATCCGACATCTACGTCGCCCTGCGCGATCACTGCCACTATGCGCGGGCGGCGTTGCGCTGCACGCCGGCCATACCCGTCCACGACGGTGCCGTCCCCTTCGAACTGACCGTTTATCATCAATACGTTCGCAATGATGATCGGGTACGGCAACGCTCTTCACTGCTTTTCTGTCTCGGCATTTTTTCCGGATTTTCAATTTGAAACGTTTCATTCAACATTTTTCAATTAAAAAGTTTCATTCAAACATTTTCAAATTACAAAGTTTCATTCACCATTTTCGCTTTGCTCCAATGTTCACGGCAATCGTTAGATCGAGGAGCTCATGCATGGAAACAATAAGACATCTCGACTCGACGTTCTGTTTTCGTTTAATTACGTGGGCGCCGACCCCGACCAGCATCGGAAATTCGTTGAGAGGTATCGAGGCGTGATCGCCGCCGATCTGATGGACGAAGCGGTCGTATCCGCGGACGCTGTCGAACTGTTCCTGCGCGATTATCTCCCTTTTCACGAACTTCAAGCGATTGTCTTTGAAGTCGCCCTGCGACGATTAGGTCGTGCTGGCCCCTCGGGTCATGATGCGATCGCCAATATATCGCGGATATCGAATGGTACCGTGTTGATTGCTGCCCTGAACAACGCCATTCCTCCTTCCAGGTAATTTTTTCGCTTTTCCAGGATTTGTCTCTACATTTCTGCAAATAATTTCGATCTTGTTCTGTTACACAACTATCGTTCTGTCCGTATTTATTACGCGGTAGGTGTGGCGATACATCAGTATGGGAAGAGTTCTGTGAACTTATCGAACGAACTCCGTCGATCCCGGACAGCGCTTATTACGACCTGATCGTGACCAGCTTGACGAATGTTGCTGAGTCCGACCTCAACATTCCTGATCGCGAATTACGCTCTCAGACCCAGGCTGGGCTCTTCTACCGTCTCTTCATATTGCTCGCAGACTGTCATACAACCCCTTCGGATCGATTCGGCTCGTTTCTGTCCCGGATCATGAACGCCATTCTCGCGGTCGATCTGCGGGAGATCTCGGCCGACGCCCTCGCTCAGCTCTGCCGAATTCTACGAACGATCGCGGAACGGACTCCGCCGGACTCCGTGCTGCTCGGCTATGAGGACGGCGATCTGCGCAACGATGCCGTCTGCGACCTGCTCTCTCGCAAGTAACGTTATATCCGACTCGGTCATTCCTGTTACCGTAACGCTCACGTTACACAACAGGTTCCGCAGTCTGTGGTCCAGCTCGAACCCGGACTTGATCGCCATTGTCGACGTGATTCTCGGCGGCGTTCGCGGAGACGATCTGCAATTCACCCAACGCCTGTTCCGTCAAATGTGCGTCGCACACTCCGTGGCCGTACTGGACCCCCCCCCCCCCGATGGCTTATTGCTCGACAGTGTCCAGTTACCGATCGTCGATCACGCCGCCTTTCGACAACTCGTTCAGCGTCTGAGACGGCATTTCTCGCGCCTCGCTCGAGATGGCGGCGACGTGTGCGCGATCGTCGAGTTCCTGTTCGGGTACCACAGGTGGGTGGTGCTGCCCCCCCCCCAGGCCCCAGGCTACACGAAACCCTAAAACCCTATTTTAGTGGTATTGTGGATCTGGAGGTGGAGGCGGATCGTTCATCGATGTTGATGTGGCCTCTGATCTATGATCTATTACCAGATCCGGACCTGCTGCATATCGTCCGATGCTCGATCGCCCTCGTCATGAATCTGGGTCAGAATCTCACCGTATTCGGATGGTTGACGCCCTACGTCGCCGATATCCTACACAAGACCGGCGTCAATCCTTTCGCCGGGCAACTCGCACTTCTCAAGAACGTCATCAAGTACGACCTGCACTTGTTTCTACGGTTTCATGACTTGGCTATTTCACATTCTTTTTTTTCGAATTTTTTTCTTATTTCCAGACTGATTTTTATCCACAGATTCGGCTGTATGGATGAACGTCTCTTGACCATCTGCGTCCATCACCTCGCTCCGCGCGAAGCCCGTCACATCGCCCTCTGGGCCCTCGATCACCTCGCTCCATGGCAATGGGCCAGTACGTTCAGCGACGTCGTCGCCCGGACGGTCGCGGCCTCTCCCCGCGACCTCGACCACGTTCTCGGCGCCGTCTTCGCCCAGCATTCGGCCCGCGCCGATCTCGAATCGTTCACGCGTGTGGCGCTGCTCTCCACGGACCTGCCGACCGCCGTCGTACTGGACCCGGGCCGGTCGCTGCCCGGCCTCGTCGCCTGGCTGTTCGAGTACGCGGCGCGCGAACCGCGGCTCGGGTTTCTGCGATTTGCCGATCTGCTGATGCGGGCGTGCTGGACCGCCGCCGATCGCGGCCTCGATCTGGACCCGGTCCGTGACGTCCGGCGGCGATTCGGCAGCGACCACGACCGGTGCGACTTCGTCGCGTACGTGCTGGACGATGCGGATTCGGATCAGCGCCGAATCGGGTCTGGGACGCAGCTGCGTGAAGGCGGCGGCCATGAAGGTCGTCGCCTGGCGCTGGTTGGCGCTCTGATCATCGATCAGGTTCTGCAGCAGCGCTGGACCATCGATCAGGATTGTCGCGATCTGCCGTATCTCAGGAAATTGCTGCGGGCGATCTGCTTTAGGTCGGTTGCAGCACCTTCATATTTTTTATTTCTTATAATATCGCCTTTTTGATTCGGTGATGATTTTTGTATTCGCGTCGAACTTTTTTTACAATAATAATTCGAGTTTTTTTCTGCAATTCACTTTTATATTGGTTTTGCTCTTGCTAGATAGTAAATAGTTGATAACTGGCGTTATAACACAGTTTGTGTGAGAGGTCAGGCGCGACCATGGATGACGATTCGGACGCGATTCCGGATCTGGACCTTATTTCACAAGCAGTTCGTCTAGTTCGGGATTCACACCCAGAACTTCGCTCATTTGTGCTGGAGATCGTGGCCGTTTTTGCAGAAGAATTCCCGTCAATTTCACGATCGCTTTCATTTCCAGATTCAGTTCACGATTGTCACAGTTGTGGTCCCAAATTGCTTAAATAACTCTTTATCCGAAAGATTGTAATGATGATTACAAATGAGCTTGCAATTCCGTTTTGTAGCTAATGTAGTTTCCATGATCGTTTTTCTGGGTTCAAACGATTTCAGAGCGCTCAGCGTATTCCGGGATGTTGAATCAGTCCGGTCGCTCCTGATCTTCGTTTTATGAAAGTTTAATTTCGTTCAATAATGCAAAAAAAAGCAGACAGACAGTTGTTGGTTCCTTTGCCGGAAATTCCTGAAGTCAGAAATCGACGTCTCACAAATATCTGCAAGCGTTATAATCTGAGGGTTCGAGCAACAGGAGTTTTGTCAGATTTGTTCGATATTGTTGTAGTCAGAGTCTACTTAATAAAAATTACTCTGGTTGCCGCTGCCTCCCAGTAATTTAGCCTTCAGCACCATCATCAATCGATCATGCTTTTCCTGGCGAGCATGCTCACGTAAACGATCATCTTGTGCTTGCGGGTCGATAAAAGAGCTCCATTTTCCCGCTGCATTTACAGATCTCTTGCAGCTTGCGGTTCTTTCCGGAACTGACACCTTGCAAAGTCCTGATACACTTGAATGAAACCTTGCCCTAACGGTACAAACAGAGCGAAAGGCAGAAAATCAAAATCATTCATTTATCGCCGTGAAACTTCTTCATGTGACGTTTGGGTCATGCAGGATTTGACAGCAGCTGTGATGCCGGTTTAGCCACTTGGCTCTGCCGTTTTGACAGGAGCAACAATATCCGTAACCATCAAGAATAACTTTCAGATTGTCACGTAACATTCACTATAGAAAGCTGGCCTACTGGTCAAAAATCCGGATAAACACCGGGTGCATGTGGGAATCCTGATTAACAGTTACACGGGCATTTGTTTGAAATCCGCATAAAAACTCCGTGTGCTATTCAGTATTGAAAAACTGTATCAAACGATTTTTGGATCTTCGACTTGTTAGGGTTTAAAACATGCTTCATTTAAACCCATTATAAACCAATACAACCGATTTGTTCTTGAAATGAGAACGCTACACCAATCTAAAAAATTCCGTAACAGGATCGACAGAATCAAAACTTTCATACACAAAACGGGCTCTGAAAACAACCACAGCTGAGTCACTTCAGACTTCGGACGTAACCGACTGGATCAGTAGCAATGATGCTCCCCTTTAACCCGCATCTCATCTCAGCCATTAGAACAAATCATTAGTGATTCTGATATCTAATTTCCAATCTCATGGCCTGAGCCGTGAGTTTCGTTGAACGCGCCAATACGAATTTGAGTTCGCAATTTGAGGGTTCGTACGACCTTGGGGAATTGGTGTAGTTGGTCATCACGCGTCGTTAGCAACGACGAGGTCGGGGTTTCGACTACCCCATTCTCCATTCTTTTTTGAAATCTGTTTCACATTGTTTTCTACTTTTGACATTTCAATTGGTACCGTATCATAGCAAAAACTCTTTTTGTGTTCTAAGATATCTCATTCAGGAGGGATACGAAACCGTTTCCACCAGGATTATTCTTCAAAGCGGCCGTCGCAAACACATATAACGCCGGGATCTGTTCCAGAAAGGCTTGTATTCGAGTACCGATTGACTATTATTCACTTTAGCGATTCTCAAGCGCTGCAGATTTATCTCTTTATTATCTGAGACTGAGAAAGGCTATCGTTCACGATATCTATTCCGAGCTGCAAGCCTTTTAGCAAAAAAGCATAGTACATTTCTCGAATATCGTTACATTGGAATGGGATCGTCAACGTTGTTGAAAATGCCTGGCCGGCGTCGCTGTTACCTTGCGCTCAAGGACATGCGGGAATTCAGGTTAAGCTCCAGAACTTTCAGGGAATTCATTAGCAGAGCAATGTCAGAAACTTGTGAAGCAATCCAAAACCAAAAAACTAGCCCACGGCGGGGCTCGAACCCGCAGCCTTGGGATGAACCCTAGATCTGTAAGAGTCCCACGCTCTACCGATTGAGCTACGCGGGCCAGCTGATGAATAGTACAGTTTCGTGAACATACTGGTTCAAGACTCCGTTCGATTCACCCCAGATATCGCAATTGCAACGTTATACGGGATAATGACTTATCGTACGAAATTTTTCATGGCTTGATGTCACGGAAACTGAGTTCAAGTTCTGACGATCTCTCATGCAACATTTCTTGCCAATTCCAATGAATTCACCACAAATCTTTTTACACTCAATCAAATGTACGGCTGCGATGCAAAATTTTATTGACCTTGAGAGGCTGGCTCTGTCATTTAGCTGTACCGCGATCTTTCCCGAAGTCAACAGATGTACAGCTAGCAATCACGTTCTTAACCGCTCTGACAAACTTCATTGCGGAATGTCTGGGCTACTACCACCTTCGCCATAGTCGGCATCTGACTGGCTATTCTCTCAACTTTAACAGATGAAAAAAATCGGTAATATGAGCTCATGATCTGAATATGTAAGACCAAGTAGGTGGTAGAAGTCTCTGTACCACCTGTTGCTATACAAATTTAAGCAATCCAAATCAATCGGTTCCCACCTCCCTGGTACTATTGGATTGGATTGGACTTATGTAGATGTTAGCACCAATAAATACTGGGCGTGGTAGAAGACTCATTGACCCGTGCGAGGGGCCTGACCTCCCACCAAGTTCATAGGCTTCGATGGAACATAGAATTACGCCTTCGTGGATACGATGACTTTGATGGGACTCATTCACGGGGCACCAGACAATGACAAAATGCAGTTCCACAATCAGTGAAATTGCTTGCAGCTTGCGATCGCCCAAAACCCAGGCAATTTTTAATGATGGAGTTGCCAGTTTCCAACAGCCTTAAACGCTTGAAGAGATGAGTAGAGACCTGGAAACGTGAACAGGGTAATCAATAGACCAATCCATACAAGGAGTCGCACCAAAAATTCAAGGCCTTGGATTCGAACCCACCACCTAGCGATGGCAGCGCCCATATGAACCAACTTCAACAGCCGCGGCTTAAAACAAGCATTCCTTCCAATATCTGGTTCTTGGAGACCAATTGACATTTTTATACAAATTCGCAAGAGCATCAGCATCAGCATTGGCACCATAGTAATTAATCCATCAGATTCTAAGCAGCTCTGTTAAAGCAGAGAGCGCTACATAAGGCGAGAGTAACAGCAGGATCGAGCATCGATTTTGTGGCTCTGGGTCAAGGCTCAGGCTTGACTTAAAGGGCTACCAAGACTCCCAGACAGAAACCGCTCCCTACTTTTAGTTGTTGAAATCAACGACGTCCTCCTTTATAAGTCGTATCGACAACCCGACCAATGACACAGACCTGGCTGATCGCGTGTTTCTGACGACGATCCCTTATAGTTTTGTGTCCACAGATGATCCTGAGTTACGTTTGCAAACGATGGATTGAATTTTGTTCGACAAATTGAATGTAATAAGATATAGTAGTCTCTGCTATCAGCTATGTGATCCTTTCTCATTCCATTTCCGATAATTAAGTCAAAAGATTTTTTTGAAGAGCGCATCCATTCTATACATACCTCCATCTAGATAGAGAAGCTGCTGGCTATCTGTTGGAACATGCTGTGAGACGATCATTGTCGATTGACGTCGCTGTCCAGTTTCGCGGCAGTCATGTACTTGATAAGTACGACAGCTTGCAGGTTTGACAAGTACGCTACTGTTTGATAAAGTTATCGACGAGCAAAAAAGAATGGAGCGTGCGGTAGTCGAAACCGCGACCTCATCGTTGCGAACGATGCGTGATAACCAACTACACCAACGCCCCAGATTCCTGGACATAACCAGTCAAGGATTGACTACTTGGAAATCGTCGTGACAATGCGATCTCTCTATCGTGTTGCAATTAAAGTATTGTATCTCCAAATGGAAAAATTTCAGGTTTACAGCATATTTGGCAGAGGGATATTATACGGCTTGGATTCCATCAAGGTATATTATCTTTTAACATGAACTTTTTTTAGCAGGGTCCTCCCCATGATCCTAGTTTTTTGCTTTTTTCAATGAATGTGATCACCTCACCTGTTTGTGTCAAGTTGATCATTTTTTACTGTAAAATATCTGTATGATTAAATGCTTTTGATGGCGTTTTGATCACCTAGGCAAATTGTTAGGCAATTGACAGGACAGTCGTGATGTAACCAGGGAACAGCTTTCGTGGATCCTTAGTCCTGGTCTAGTTGTCTCCGCATTGTAAGAACAAGCTCTTCTGTGTTGTGTACATTGAGCCGTCTAAGCCATCTAAACTTCTCCACAGGACTCCTTGTGTTTCCATTATGGTGGAAAGGTGTCTTCAAGCTAGCGATATCCAGCGACGTCCACGAAATCCTAACCCAACCAATGACAGTATAGTGTAGCCACTTCAACAACTGATTATCGCTGACACCATCGACCACAGCCTCAGCGTCGCTAATGTGATCATCTCTATTGAGCCTCAACTATATTTTACTAGACTTGAGTTAAACCAATCGCAGAGAGCAAGCAAAATTGGAGCGTTGCGATGTGATTGTCATGAATTAGGGATGTTTGCAAAACATCAATCCAAAAAAATAACGATTCGGACGAGATTCGAACTCGCGCGCCCAGAAGGCAGCCACTTAGCAGGCGACCGTGTTAACCACTCCACCACCGAATCATCTTCTGGTGTTTGTCAATTAGGGTCTTTGGTTTATGCATCAACGAAGAAAAGACGCCGCTCGTGATCACGAAAGGTGAGCAGTTGCGAGGTTTTAAGGTGATTCAATGCTAAAGATTTCGCTTGGAATTTCAGGTAACGGAAGGCATGGATGACGTTCTGTGTTTGGAAAATTTTCCTTTCCAGTTTGTGCCATATTTGTCGCTCGAAGCGTTGTTACGTTCTCCTCAGCATGGATAATGCTACTAACAGCATTCTAATTGGTTGCGAGCTAGAGTTTATCCAGTCAATCAGTTCATACCAATTATCGAACATCGCTGTGCTCTATTTTCCTCTTAATATCACCTCCGTGCGGCCTGCGGCAGAAACGGGTTACCGTATATAACGTCTGCCCTGCCGTGCCCTCGGCAGTCACCGCAATCAATACCGGCCCAAGCCCGAGACAGTCCGCAGCCCGAAGGAGCGCCCCCCAAGTGAAAGCAGCCCCGGCACGGACTTCAAATCAAGCGTTATTCCCATTCTGTCAACCTAAAGGCCGCATGCTCCTGCGAGTCTTCGGCTGACCTCTCTCCTTGAAATTCCTCAAGTGAAAGGATTGTCAATCATCGATCTACCGTCTCCATTATTCTGAAAGATACACTTAATGTCATTGTAGAAAGGGAGGACTGTATATATTAAATTATCTGTCCCCTTCACCATCTAGATCTATAATCTCGATATCGTTATTGGCCGGATACTTGTTGTTTAAAGTGATATCACGAAAACGTTCAGCAGCAGATATGTTGCTATTGGCTGGATAGTTCTCATCGGGCTCGTATTCGTCAAATATGGCATTGCAGCCTTCAAGTACATTCAATAAATTGTTGGCTTCACTTAGAATTTCGGCCTAAATTAGAGTAATCAGAAAACTAGACGAATTTAAAGGAGAAATTCATACAAAAGAATCCCATTAAAACATGTAAACTATATTCATGAACCTTAGCTAGCAGACATTGCATTTCAGTGTGCTCCATTGCATAATTCAAACCGACTAGTTGGCGAAGTCGCGACGATTCGGCCCCATCCGATAGGCGATTCTCTCGGAGAGCCTGTTCAGCCCTGGACGCCACAGACCCTAAGGGTAGCTTGAGCCGATCTGGACCGGCGCCTGGGTCCATCGATGTTCGATAGTGAACCGGCGATGAAGGAACCTTTCGCCCTTTCTAGAGAACGCCAACTTGGTAAAGTGACATCGACACGGTTATGCGCCACTTACGCAGGGTTGCGCCACACGCAGTAACATTCCAGAGTCCAATTCTTACTTAGGGTTAGGGTTTTCACCTTCCCTAAGAGCAAGGGCACCGGGCGCAATTATCATTATCATCACATATTAAATTTTATAATATAAATTTAAGGATTTGTGCGAGGTTTTCCAGCGCATCACTTAAAGCTGGATCAATCTAGACGGTGGTTTTCCTATCTGGGGAATGAAAGCAGCAACGACAGCGACAGCCACGATGACTTACTGCATCAGTCTGGTCGGAAAGATCGTAAAAGGGAGCTATAATCTTCGCTGGACAAGTATCTCTTGACACCAGGTTGTTTGCCCTTTTTTACGAGCCGCGACATTGACGACATCGGTCGGCTGCATATAATGCTACCAATCAAACCGGCTATCAGATTTGATACGCAGTTTAAAGATTCATTAAAATTTAAACGTGGGATACTTTTTGATGGTTCCCGGTGGAAGACGAAATCATTAAATTTATCATTACTTCTAATGATAGTGATAAAGATAATTGCGAGCGGTGCAAATGCTCTAATTCTGGCTTTCAGTGGCTATTTTCTTATTGATTGTTTTTTGTGTACGTATATTGCCTATAGACATTTGAACTGGATAGGATTTAAGCTCGAGGTATTTCTATCAACCCCGTTTGAATTATTCTTGTACGGGGCAAGTGTTTGAAGCCAGAATGGAGTATGTAAAACTTAGTGAAATTGGTCGATGACGAAGCAGCCTGTACAACCTCTAAAAACAAGTAATTTCACTGCAACGTATCCTCTGAATTGCTATGATAATACTATATGGTTTCAAGATAACGTTATCTATTGAGAATCAGAATCGAATGGTGCAGAAACGACCTCTCATAGCGATATCAGCCAACAGACGATTTGAGCTAACCAATGATTTACAACAAACAATTGCTGAAAATTATACAAACTTGAATTTATAAACAATCAAGAACGCCACGCAGAGCTCAAACATGCAGATAGTGGTAGGATTCCATTTTAGCAACTGTTGAGAAAATGATTCCGGCTTCAATCTCAATCCAATGAGTGGCATACAGGCCATACTGATGATATCAGTGTGGCAGCTAATGCAACATCGCCATTAATGATTAACCAGGCCATCATGCTCACGATCAGGCCGATCTCAACCCACAACACGTTTTTTCGATGACGAGATAAGAGCCATTGACGAGCTTCTTCATCTTCTTGAAAGCATGGATCTTCGTCCTCCTCATTTCGTGAATCAATAGGACACTTGTTGTGGTAACAATGTGCTGTCATTGGTAGGAGCTGAATCTAGCTGTAATGAACTGTTTCAGATTGTGATAGGCTGGAATGTAATGAAATCAGCTTTGTCAACATTGACGTGCTCTTTCTGGATGATGAACAGAATTGGGATCGGTAACAGCATCACAAATGATGCTTCTTCTAAAGTCCTCCCTGTAACACCGATTCAGTGATCAAAATACAATTAGAAAACCGTTCAACGATCAACCTGAAATTTGAGAGGTGTGGAAAGTTCCAATACATATTGTCTAATAGCGGCTTGATTGTAATGCGAAAGCACCAGAGCATTTCATTGCATATCAGCTTTGCTGAGACGTTCAGCTGCTCTTCAGCACCGGAAAGCACACTTGGAAAAAACTCACCAAAATATATGCAGCATTTCACGCTTTTTGTGATATGTCCTCTTCGAGATTACGGAGCCCAATCCGCCCCATAGGGCATTGGTTACCAAAAGTCACTGATTAGGGGGTTGAAGCATTCCCAGATCATATTCTCATCAAAACGCATGATCGGGTTCGGGTCTGCACTTCTCACAGCTGGTATCTGGTTCCTTCCGTTGAACGGAATGAATAGGAGATCAGATCGCAGGCAGATATTATGCAAGGCCGTGCCTGAATACAGACGACAATACTCTTGTGAAGCAGCGCCCAGTCAAAACTGATCGTCTTCATTCGAGCTTATGTAGATGAGCGGCCTCACATTTGAATGATGTTTTGGTCTATCATATCTTAATCATGAATCTGGACATAAATTACTACGTCCTGGACTATTTCATTCAACTTACAGAAAGCTCCAGAATATCATTTTGTCATAGCTGACAGTGCGACACACCTTTACACAACTCGTTCTGACAACAAGTATTGGTTATTAACGTTGAGCTGGTATGGCGCAGCCATCAAACCTGTTTCTTTGAGAACAATGCTGTATTGAATCAGAGGTGGTGGCTCTATCGTGCTCTTCTAATCGCTGAAGGCTTAACCAGTACCCATTGTAAAGAGACAGGCCGGTTTGAATGAATGGAATACGATCAGAGTATCAATCGACAGTATAAGTACATTATTTATCTTCTGATCAATACGTTCATTCTACTATTCGGCCTAAAAAAATAATGCAATTATACTGTCGATTGATACTCTGATCGTATTCCATTTACATACAATGGGTCTAATGAAGGAGATGACACGAAACTGTTGTTTTCTTGAAAGCAAGCGTTGCCATGTAGAGCATGAAAAAAGCAGCTGTTGGAAGCATAGCCGTCTCAAGCATCTTTTTAAAGAAATAAAGTCTAATTCTATACGACTATATTGCCAGAATTACGAATGAGGCCTTGTAGCTTTAAAATTGTGACACCAAACCAACAACTAAAATGAAAACTCGGCGTCGTCAACATGGTTATACAGCAGATCACCAAATTTCCAACATTGAAGCCTGTTGCCCTGACTTCCATTTGAAAGCTTGATAAGGACGAAGCCCCATCAGCTTGATATTCGTCTTCTAACTGAAAGAATGTGAGATCTCTGGCAGAATCAGTTCTTGACACGGATGCACTCGTCAGGCTAAACAACTTTCAAGCACAAATGATCGTTTATATTGCGGATCATGACTGCGGCTACAATGCGATTTCGAACCAGTTTGTAATGTACAAACTGAGGGTCATCGTGCTATTTCTTCAACCGCATATGGCAGCTGATTAAGACCTTGTTTTAGAATGCCAGCGTAGAATTATAGAGGATACGAATTGATGTACATTTCACAGAAAGAAGTTTCAGGAAGATCACAACGATTATAGCGCATGGCTCCAGATAGATTTATGTCCGAATTCACTTCATTATGCTCATGATATTGAGTGTCATAAAGTGAAATGGCGTCCAAATAATGAGTTCAATTGTCGGGTTTCGTCTCAGCTCGTAACCCATTGATGCTGCTGAAATCAAGGTTACTGATCGCTCTCAAATGCAGAAACCCTCTCTGTATGAAAGATCGAGATTCAACTAATCACGTGTTCACTATTCATAAATTGTGTCTCACGAGAAAGGATCGCCGGTCTGATCATGTTCTGATCTTGCATGACCAGAATGCCAATCAGTTTTCACATAGGCGTGTGCCTCCTGATCTCGACAGAATCTGGTTATCGCGGTGAATAGTCTGTTTGGGAATACTGGGCCAGCCCAGTATTGGTGTCTGGGGGAGTCTCGGGGCCAGCGGAATCATCGGGGCGGCTGAGATCGGAGACGCTGGGGTTCTGCGATCGTCGCCTTAGATGATTAAGCCTGGTTTGCAGCATGGTCCTGGATAGCATGATGTTTGATGCTTGAACAAGAGATGGTAGAACGGGATCTGATAGCGGGCAGTCCGTGAGTATGCGATACTACTGCGTAGTTTCGCTTTGCATTCGACAATATACACTCCTTTGGTTTTAGGTAAAAGGGCCGCAAAGAACAGGCGCCATTGCAATCTGGAAATAAGCTGCAATGGCGCTCATCAAAGGTTTCTTTAAGAATATGGAGAAGGGCAGTATTTAAGCTGAGGGTTTGACCAAGAAGGACTTTTCACCGGAATTCGAATGCAAGCGTCTAGGGGGTTGAAGACTTTCTGGCTCTAATAAACAGTACTTTCATGAAATAGCCCGCGTAGCTCAATCGGTAGAGCGTGGGACTCTTACAGATGTAGGGTTCATCCCAAGGCTGCGGGTTCGAGCCCCGCCGTGGGCTAGTTTTTTTTGTTCACAAATTGCCAACAGGTTGACAGTAGAGCTGAAGCTGAACATACCCCCAATTGCTGACAATTTAAATATTTTAACTAAAAAATTATTGTACCGGTATAAGCTCCCAAACCCTAACGTGTCATTGGTCTTGAAAGCCACACACAGACACGTTGCCATCATATGATATCGAAGATCATCGCGACAGGTAGCGCCGCAAGATTCCCAGCCGTTGAGTACTCAGCCGTGAATGTAAAGCGCGCCTCTGAGAAGTCTGAACAGCGAACCGTCAAATTTGCGCCCGTGGAAGTATATTGTAACGAAATCGAATCTGTAACCAGTGCGGCAGTATTGGGATCTCACACATTAATGGTGAAGAATCATTGGACAGTTTTTAACAGAAATTTCATCAGAGAACGTCCAGGAACAGGCTCAAGCGATCATTGCTGAGATTTAAAGGCCGGCGAATGCATCCTCATTGTTCCAAAGTAA
>RBZT01000332.1:0-24557 GCA_003693705.1 Polymyxa betae
ATCCAGTCCAAGGTCGAAGAAGCCTTGACGGCTTCGATCGGATCGAGCCTTAGCGTGTATAATCGATAACTAATTCTCTATATAAATGGCCAATACAAAGTGCCCCACCAGAGCCAAGACGTCGTTCTATGAGCCCTAAACCCTAACCCTAAACCCTAACCCTAACCCTAAACCCTAACTCCACCCAACAAGCTTCCTGTTGAATGGGGCGCCGTTCATCTAAAGAAAGTGGAAAGTTCGGAGGATTTTTTCGCTTTGCTCGATGAACTATGTCAAGAGTATATCGATAATGGTCGAAATGAAGGTTTCTACTGTAATCGGACAACTATTCTTGATGCATTTAAAGAAGGAAGGCTTTATGGCTTGGAAATTATGGAGAACCACTATATGTTCACAAACCGAGTCCGAAAACACGAGATTTTCATTCCTTATACTTTTTTTCTTCTTCCGTGTCTCTGTGTAGTCGAAGAATCCGACACATGCTGTATACTGTGGACAGCGAAAAGAGCAAGAAGATATGGATTTGCGAAGAAGCTGTTAACCGAGCTCAAAATCAAGAAAGCTTCGGAAATTCTGAAGGACTCAGAGGGTTTCTGGGAATCCTGTGGATTCAAACTTTGTGGAAGGGATGCGGTTTTCAGTGGGCAGTCTGACGAATTGACTTTATAATATTACAAAACTGAAATGTCTTATAAAAAGAAACTAAAAACTCTTTATTTCAAGAAAAGTTTGGAATATATTTCGAAATTTTTGGTTTTACAAAATTGAATTTCCTTCCAGGATCTATAAAGAAAAAGGCATTAACTCTAGGCCCGAATTGCGCCTCTTTCGCCATCCTTCACATTTCGTCACTGTCCTTCAACTTCTGATACTGAACTTCGGAATGAAAATGCGACCAGAATTCCAGTAATCGTATTGTGTTTCGAACTCCAGCTTGTACTCCTAGACTTGAATTTCAGCCCGGATTTTCGATTCTGGAATTCCAGCCCCAGTTCTGATACTGGAATTGTGACTGGCATTGCGATAGAATTTCATTATTCGTATAGTGACAGGAAATCCTGCTAGTACACTTACTGGGGGTAGTCTGACGTATTGATTCTATATATCTATATAAACTTTGAAATCATTGGAAAGCTAACAAAAAAACCCAAAGTTTAATCTTTGTAGCTTCTGATTTGGCAGCTTTCGTTTGTCAGAAGTACGCTGTGAATGTGAAGATCGCAACGCCAACATGAGCTGTTTCCCAGCTCAATGCAATTGTATCTGCATAAAGTTCCCCAATTTTCACCCTCTTTCCACCACCTTTCCACCACATTCCCCTCTGCTCTGTGAGCGATGTTCTGACGAAGTTTCGCAGATGACAGGATGATATCTGTAGTTAATCGTTCCGACGACTTTGAGGTGATTGTCACCACAACCTACAAACGCTTAGTGATAAGCACCAGCACAAATCCACCCTAACTGCACTCTATTAAGATCTACGATATTTACCCAGCAATTTATACAGCAAATTCGATATTTTCCATTATTCCACATACCTAAGGCCCCTATAGATATTTTGGGATGATTTTTTTGTGTTCGGTGTTAGCAGTCCCATGTGAGGAATCTGCTTTATAAATGACCGTTCAAAGCTGGGGAAAGGGGGTCATGGGGCGTACCCGTTCACACCACAATCTAATGGTTTCATACCTGAGGTTCTCCATTTTAGCAAAAACCATTGACGAGGTACGACCAGAGCCGCTTGAAGACACAATTTTTGGAGTTGGACAAAAAGAATATTTTTTGCTCAAGACCCGATATCAAGGATGCCGTTAGCTCCTTCTGAACTAAACCATGAATGTAATGATTCCGTATCAAGACTCAAGTCTCGAAAACCTCTGAGATATTCATAATCAGAATGAGGACAAGGTTTTGGCTGGATTTGGTCGGCTGACGAGCGATCATCGTTTCCATTCAGTCTGCAGAGTTCGTAAAGACCGAGTCCTCGAAGTTCCTTTCATACGGCATAATCTGGCTTCTGCTCGCCTCTACAAACGAGTTAATCCTGGTCATCGATTCAATCATCCGAACAGCATCACGAACCCAGTACGCATGATTTTACGATTGCTGTTAGGGCAACGGACACGCCCGATTCGCGAGTGTTATATCAAAACTGTGATCTGAATAATCAGAATCGTGACAATGCATTATAGCGTGCAAACACCAGAACAGCTTCCCAACAGGGTAAAGCCCTAACCCCCATCCGAATCTCGTAGGAAAACACCGCATTATGTGGCTTGCAAATATACTATTGAAGACAGGCTGATAGAAAATCATAGTGACTTGAAATGTGAAGCCTCTGAATCAAAACAGGTCGCTGATCAAACGAACAGCACAAACGCTTTTGATAGGATGGTCTTGTTGTAGAACGTTAGTAAGGCTTCGACAAAGAAGGCCATGGTCAGGAGCAAGGAGCACGACGTCACCGACGACTTTTAATCCGAAATCGCCCTCCCATCGCCGACCTTGGCGTCCGACTCCAGAGCGACTGTCACTAATCATAAGAGCTGTACGCTGCCTGGAGAACTACAGCTCGATCCAGCTCTTCGTAGAACGACAACCTGCGTCTCGTTCAGTGTTGCAGATTGCAGTTCTGATACGAACGCTGCTTTAGGAATGGTTAGTGATCCATCTCCATACAATTGCTGCTCTGTTAACGCATGCCCGATGGTCTCTATCTCGTCGTTTTCGTGAGAGACCATGTTGAATCTTCACATTCGTTATCACTTTCATCAATTGCATGAATATAGCTGGCTCAGCTTCTTGTATCAGGTCGTTACAAACCTGTGGTAATAACATTCGCTATCAGATTTGTGAGAGTATAACGGTTGTGAGACCTACGTGCCGAACGCTGCCAAAAGCTTTCTGCGCCAACGTCATTCAGATCATTGGCTGTCGGTCAGAGCTCCAGCGCTCCTGCACGCCTCCATTGTCAGCCGTTCTCTCCCGAGGACGACCTTTGTCATCGTTATCGACCCAGATAGTACAATGACCTGTGCTGGAGAACGCCATCCAGAGATTGAAGCGTCCGGAGCCTTCGTACATGCATCTGCTGGATTATAACGAGATAGCAATGTCACCAGAAACAAAAAATCAACATAAAATCTCACTTATCTCAAAATTCAGTGTTACGTTGATGACACTTTTGTGAAAGATTTGTTCAAGGAGAAGTCTGTATAAAATGTCCGTGGCAGCTTCACATTAACTCTTCGGATGACACATACGAGTTCCCTGTCATCAAATGGGGAATCGTGGCAAGGGGCAGTACGCCACATCTCCAGGTATACCATGAGTGTTGAAGATTCGGTCGATTGCAACCCGTTTCAATAATGAAGCTTCCGCTATGATCCAGCTCAATGGAAAACCCTAAACCCTAACCGAAAATCCTCTGCTCTTGCAAACTGTTTGTGGTCAATTTAGGTTCGGATCAACACACTACTGGTCGCTGTTTCATTCGCCTGGAAAAAGCGTCGGGGCCAGTACGCCCCTTCGAAGATCAATACCGAGTGCTGTGTGATGGCGCTGGTTTGGCGTATTTTTCAGTACGACCGGGATCCGCAAATGCAGTGACTCAGGGAGGAATCCCGAAAACCTTCGAGATTACAATATGCAGACGCCAATCTGCATCAGAGCTCTTCCCGCAATAATCAACATTTCTTCAAGCTATAAACTGAATCTACAATCAGCCCTTTCACTCCGTACAACAACTGTATTGGTCTGCTATCAATAAACAATTATTCTATTTCAATCTGTGCCCTGTATTAAGCTTGTACGAGCATACAGAGTACCTGCCGTTAGAGATTAGCATCGGCGGAGCGTCCGTACGGCATGTGCGACGCTGACGGCTGGCATATATGTTCATAGGGCGGGACCTGGGGCGCATTCACGCAAGGTGGCATCGGGACGGTCACCATCGCTAGGGATCCGCCGTATTCGCGGCCGCCTCGGCCTTGAACTTGTTCTCAGCATTGAACAGAAACCAAATGGCGAGCAGCCAGAAAAATGTTCCAAACGGGATCGTCACAACGCAAAGGACAATCGCCATACATTTCGCGGAGCTGGCTGCGTCCGCAGAGCGCGATCGCCATGAACGATGGGCCAGTACGAAAAAACAGATGGAGAGGATGCCGATCAAACCACAGCCGAGGCGGTAAGGAGTGGTAAGTTGGCTTTCGGAGCTGATGAGCCCGGTCAGGACCAGGAGGGCGCCGAAGATGAGCGCGATCCAGGCCGTGACACGGACTCCGGTCGGGTCGTGCTTGCTGCTGGTGGATGCGTCCATGATGGGGGTGGAAGAACGGAGAGAGAAAGAGAGAGAGTTCGGATTGCGAAGGGACAGCGAGCACCACCTGACGGACCCCGTGGGACACTTGACGTACTTGGTACGGCCTTTCCTATGCGACCCCTACAGGACCAGAAACTTTCAAAAATACAAAATCGTTGGGCTTTGATACAGCCGACGACGACTCTCTTCTCGAAGACGACCTTCTATTACAGCCAGTCGCTTTCGCATAAGGGAACGACGTTTTGTTCGAGATGGCAACTTATGATAGAGAGAGCGGTTGTATCTTTTCTCCCTGCGGGGAGAACGGGCCGCGCTGCCCCGCGGGGAGAAAAGGCTGCGCATCCCCGCAAAATTCTGTACTGTCAAACAGTAAGGATAGACTGCCTGACACTTGCAAAAACGAATGAAAAGTTCAGTTGTTTTTGGTTAAAATATCCCTATTTTATCCCTATGTGCAAAATGTCAACACTTTTGAAAAAGATAAAACTAGTTATAGGTCAAAATAGCCTAGTTTTCTACCAAAATCGTCAATTCTTTTAGCCAAGACAGCCAACCACAAACAAGTGATACAACGTCCGCATCATCTGCTCTTCTCACGCTGAATTCGCTGATTCCAACGATATATATCATGACACCATTCGAGCAACATCGGCTTCAAGTTTTGGGCCTCGTCGTAGGCTGAACCTCGGATTCCGGCCAACCATTGACCGTGTGTATTCGAGTTAGCGGCCGTGCATAATATCAATCAATTGCACTTTTCCAAGAACTTTCCAACGGAACGTAGTTTGTGGCTAAAGCGATCCGGTCGGAATGGAACGACGCAATTCGCGAGCCATGACACTCCTTGTGTGATGTATTAGGAAACCAACTCCTCTATATTCAGTATTCAGAAACCCCTCCTACCGGTAGGCAAGAATTTTTGCGGGGATGCGCAGCCTTCTATCCCCGCGGGGCTGCGCTGCCCGTTCTCCCCTCGGGAAGAGAAGATACAGCCGTTATTTGTGCGAGGGGTCGCACACGTAGCAGGGTCGTTCAACAATTCAACAAATGGTGGATCGAGGCCGCGCTTTCCACCAGTCATCAGTGGATACTGTGTAGCAGTGACGAGCGGGTAGGGGACAGCGCGGCCTCGATCCACTAGTGGACAAAACGCTCGACCGCATAGCATTACGTTTCGACTGTAACTGAATGCCAATGGGCAGCATGACTCAAGACTTGCAACATTACTGCTGTCTTCTCTCTTTAATCCTCTCGATCGCTCTCGTCTCTTCCTCTGCGCGATCGTCCCACGTCGGTTCGGGGGAAGGCCGACCCCAATCGGCAGAGTGTCGTTGGACCGATGCCGATCGAGTTCGGATCCGCTGATGGCAGACAGCTGCTGGTTGACTGCCTGCATGACGACACGCAATCTATATTCCTAAGCCTGCTGGAGCATTGGGAAGCACAGATCCGCGGGACACATTCTGCGGCGTGGCAACATCCGTCGCTATACTCAATGTAATCGGGGCCTGCGGACCCCAAATGGACGGGTTCCCACCCCATTATCGTTATTTCACACAAACCAACCTGTTCTCTATTCCTAAAGTCACCGCAGTTGTACCGGAATCCGAGGTGTCTCGTGACGGAATGAGCCTCGACACTTTCGCCCGTAAATTCCACTATTTTCCTTAACACCTTAAAATGAAGTGCGTTTGAACTTGTTCACAAAAATTGTTGTGAGAAAATGTAGTTTTTGACTATGGATTGCAATGCGGATTTTTCTCTCCATTGAATCGTGTTAACGTTACTATTCAGGGATTCTGAGGGCCGCCGGCGAGAAGTATTGCGCCGTACAGGTCAATTACAGCGACACCACCGACGTGAACGGATTCCGGACGCAGATCCTGAACAGCCTGTCAGACTTGGAGGCCGTGGTCGCTGTCAACTATGATCGCGCCGTGCTAGACCAACACGACGGCGGCGGACATATCTCCCCGATCGCCGCCTATCACCGTGATACGGACCAGGTTCTCCTACTGGATGTGGCCAAGCATAAGTATCCACCTCTATGGGTTACGTTACCACTCATGTTCCGAGCCATATGCACTCGGAACGGCTTCGGAGTCTCTCGCGGGTTCGTCACTGTCCGCAGATTACCTCCCTTCTGATCCAGTCTGCCAAACAACGTTAGAGCAGCTACTCTCCTCATAAACCCTAAAACCATAGTCTTTACGCAGCTCGCTGCCTCGACCTGAGACTCGGTAGCAATCAGCCGTACTGCCCCCCAACCATTGGAGGGTTTTCTTTCTGGTTTCGTATTTTGTCGCTATCCCTTCGCTGTCTCAACATGTCGTTTGGGTTACCGTTGCTGGTTTACGTTACCGTAACGTTAGTCGCGACCCAGAGGTTGCCGTTACATAATGGTAGATGTTACGACACCAAGGGGGTTGACACCAGCCCGACATGCATTGCGTCCACAGCCAAAAAGCAGCCAATCGCGGATCCTGGGCTCAGATGTCTCTTGGCGACAGGGACGGACTACGTTAGTTGGGTGGTCGGATAAGGAGGCCACGCGATTGAAGTCAGAAACTGAATCTATGATGCTGATGCTACAGAGATCAAAATCTGCCCATATCCTAATATTGTCTTCGAATATCTTCTCCCGAGATTTCTTACAGAGCTCTCTTGATGGCCTTTTTCATGAACAAACTGCTGCGAAGTTTCATGATAACCATATTTATTTGCTGACAGCGGCGTTGCAAAGCTGCTTATGCACATCTGCAACAAATAAAATCGAAGCGACACAGACTGTCTGAGGAACTATATAGTAAAATAGACTTCGCATCTGGGGATTTCAGGATTTGGCTGGGGTGATGGTTCTATGATTAGGGTCCTTCGATACAAAGACAGCGATATCCATGCCGCCATGAATTAGTGCGGGCTTGGCATGACGACCTGGCCTCGGTCGGACGGACGTAAAGCTCCGGAGATCTGCATAAAACTGGCTGTGATAAAGAAACGCTGAAACGCATTCCAGCACAAGCGCACGAGTCGTATCGCACCAATCCGCGGGCCAGTACGACGCGCTCGTCAAGTTCTCTAGTGGATGATTTGAGTTTCTCCTGCATAGATTCAGAATGATCGTGGACATCGCATGCACCGAACTAGGAAGTCGCTGCCCGTATGGGGCGAAATCATCCATGGAAAAATTGAGGACAAAATGACGCGAAAGAGGGAAATTTTATTGCTTATGAAAGGATCACTCCGCGATGGGTTGAATACGTCCTTTGATGGGATTCTTCGGGGCGATGGTAATGCCCAGCAGCATGGAGAAATCCTGATCGGAGCTCCATTCGATATCAAAATTTCGCAGAATGAACGACCAGACCAGCATGATCTCGCGCGTAGCGAAGTTCTGTCCTGGACATTGGCGAGGGCCGCCAGAGAAAGGCATGAATTTGAATGCCTCCGGGGCCTTGAACTTTCCAGTGTCCTGGTCCAGATGGCGCTGGGGCTTCGCCACATCAGGTTCTTCCCATAAACGCTGGTCATGATGGATGCTGAACACATCGACCGTCAGCGACGTCCCAGGACGCAGCACGACACCATCCGCGATCTTAAATGGAACCTAAAAGAGCAAGATTCAGAGAAGTTGTTAAAAAATTAAGAGCGAGTGGAAAAACTGCGAATACAAAATCAAATTCGCCAATTAGGTGATCAAAAGTCAAAAACTCGAAAGAGAAAGACAGCGTAGGTGTTGTGTAAAAAAGTGAAAACTTAAAGTGCGTGACATGGCAATTTAACAAGGCTGAAACAGAGAAGTGTGGAAACTGAATGCAAATTTGCGATTTAAAGAGAGAAAGTTTGAGAAGTACCTTGCAGAGACGCTCGATGAAAGCGATGGGCGGGAACAGGCGTAGCGTCTCGGTCTTGGTAGCCATCAGGTAGTGCATCTGTTTGATTTGTTCTAAGGTCGCGACTCGGTTGTCGCCCATGATCCGGCGAACTTCCTCGCGACATTTCTTGTAGATTTCGTCGTTGGTGGCGAAGATCGCCGCCATCCACGACATGGTGTAGGCGGTCGTCTCATGGCCGGCCACCACCAACAACGATGAGTTATCCAGCGCTTCTTTACGGGTGACAACGCCACTCTTCATTCCATTGATCACATTTTGTGCGAAATCTGCAAAAAAGTGAGAAAATCGCTTTTTTTAAGATAGACAACGAAGTTTTTTAAGAGGTTTAAAATTCGCAAATTTTGTCAAGAAAAAACATGAACAGCCGCAAAACTGCCCAAAGCTCTCACCTGGCTGAGTCGTACCGGGACTCGAATCGCCGTTCTCACGATCGTCGATCAGATCACCGACAATATTGCGGCATTCTTCGGCAGCATCCATGGCGCGACGCTTCTGCGCCGTCGGAATCAGGCGCAGAGCAGGCAGCTGGGCGGCGATCGTGGTCATGTACTTGGCGGTCTCACCGAACATAGCCGTGTTGGCCTGAGCGACGCGTTTGGCGTCCTCCGGATCATCAAACCTGTTGCCAAAGGCACAGGCGCCGATGACGCGTGCGGCCAGGATCTTGAATAATTCGGCGAAATCGACCTCCGGGCAGCTCTGGTGGTTAAGCTCATCCTCGACGAGTCCGGTGATGATCTTGTAATAGTCCGGCGTCATGCTGGAGTCGAACATGGGCCGGAACAGCGTCTTGTAACGCTTCCAATCCTCGCCGTACGACGTAATCAACGATTTCGGGTACATAACGGAGAAACGTGACTTGCTAAGAGTATGTTAGGGTTTGCTAGGGTTTCATGTTCACCAGCTTACCGGAATGGATCGAGACCAACAGATTCCATCTCCATCCCTATAAGACGAGCAGCCAGTCTGCCGTCGTGCAAGAACAAGCGTGGCTCTCTTCCGAAGAAGGCCAGGCTGAGTTTAGCGCCTTGGCTGGCCGGTTCCTGGACGATGGCGAGCGGGCGGCCCGACGCCATATTGCGCTGGTGGCGGAGACTGTCCCCATAGAGAGGGATGAATCGGGGCGGGAGGGCGATGGGGGCTGCGTCTGGATCGACCAGAGACAAATCCTGGATGTAGGACAGATAGGATTGAGGCTCCGAGATCACAGAGCGGTATGCGATCGATGCCAGCAGGACCAGCACGGCCAGGACGACATGGACAATCCAGAGCATCGTTTGTAGAATGGCAGTACGACGTCGAGAGACAAAAACAGTGTGGGCCGTCACGGACTTGCCCGTCACCCCGAGTCTCATCTCTTTCCAAACATCGATGACAATCCAGGGCCAGGACGACGCCGCCGCCACCGGCGCTTAGCGCGAACTGTAGACTGGTGGTGCGTGTGACTGGAGGCCGCACCTGCTGCGGGTCGGTACGCCTTCGGCGCCACCGGATTGGTGATGGTCGACATGAGGCCGATTCCGAACGACGAGGACCTCGTCCCCAACGAGGGCCTGGGCGGCCTGGTCCCGAACGAGGTCGGCTATGAGTACCCGCCCGAGACCCGCTCGTACTGGCCCGGCCCATGGCTTGGAGAGGCGCGAACTCCAATTCTCCTGGTCGCGCTGACCCTGTTCTGTCTCGCTACGATGGGCATCAAAGGGGCCGGTATGGCTGATTTTGGAAGTTCTTCTGCAGTCGAACTGACTGTTTATGTGACTTTAGTGCTGTTGGGTGTGATGATAGCGCTTAGGAAGGCGTTAACGTATGTTCCCCCGAAGCCGAACTCTAATACAGGAAGTGAGACCAGATCGGCTCATTCCAGAATAGGCGGGCTATGATCGATCGCGTTATTTCTCAGATGCCGTCCATGATACGTAAATACCTAAACCTGACCCTGTCGGAGGCGGCTCGTCTGTCATGGTCCGCCTGCCAGGTCTCTTCAATAACTCGTCATTGCGATCACAAGTTAAACTTTAAAATCGTGGTCAGTACTCTGAGAGTAGCTAGAAATACACAAATCCGGCTATATCAATATCGCTGTGCACCTAATTCTTAAAGTCGCAGTTTGGATTGGATTTACTAGTTTGTTGATTTTGTCAACGGGCGGCGCGGTGACCCTCGCGCAATGCAGGTAGTACTGAGGCATCGCCTCAATAAAAGTCGCAGTTTGCTGAAAGTCAACTGAGCAGGAAATATGGTCAAATGTGTTACGTTACACTGCCGTGGCGCATCTGCGCGACTGTAACGTACATCCCTGACTGGGAAGCGGCTCATCCCTCTCAGATTCCGTATAATACACTAGTTGACTATTGGACTTCCGTGCGTTCTCTCTCTCTCTCTATCATCGTAGCAAATATTACCAAGAGCAAGTCTTCCACCCCAGCCCCCAAGCCACTTACTAGGGCATCACCACCCCAAGCGAACCATGAGTCATCGGGCACGACAGTCTTTATTAAATGGTGCGGAACTTGGTAATCCTCTGGTTCTAATCGTTAAAAGGTTTATTAGAATATTTCAATACAGTTTTGTGGAGAGAACTGCGCGCTCAGAAACAAGCCCAACATTCCAAAATGTTCTGGAAGGCTCCGTCGTGTCTGGAACAGAATTGCCGTAGAAAAGTGATTGCATGCTTTACCTACGCTATTTGACGTCACGCTTTGATGTTGGTTCACCACGGTGGGTGACGTCCGAGCGTTTCCGACCATTGCCATGGACAGCCCGTCGTGTTGGACAAAGTCCAGCACCACCTTCAAGCGCTCTGTTATTGTAACGATAAAGAGAAGCCGAACGTGAAAGATTGAGTTTTCTTTTCGGCCTTTCCAGACGATCTTGAGGCTTTCGTATACAGAGCGGTAACTCTCATCATGTAAAAGATAATTGCTTCATATCTGTATGTGCTGTTTCTGTATCTGTTTGCAGCCTTACCGGACCCCCTGCTACAAATACAATGCTGCTACAAATCGAAAATTCCTACAGATGTGATCCCGCCACAAATATCGTACTGCTACTAAAAAGTGGCCTTCGAGAACTTCACGATCGTACCGACTGCGTCAGCAGCCCATTGCTAAAAACAATCCATCCCGTAGTTGTTCTAATCAAAGCATACTGCTACCTAGTAATTGGAACATCCTGCTATTGAATTCAGCATCCTGCTACAATATTAATACCGGGTTGTATCAGGGTCCACCCACTCCTACAGATATACAGGAGCGGTCACCTCTATACATCACAGCTTTAGATAGGGCCACAAATTGCAAATAAGTACCAGTGGGTAAAGTTCCGATAACTGCAATCGACAGATCTCGTTGAGAGAATCAACGTTAATGTTGCCAGATTTTTCATATCCGAATATTTCGATCCACGGTAGCACTGCGCAGTTTTGATGTTTATTTGGAGATTTTGTAATTTGGACCCCAAAACTGCGTTCGCAAAAACCGCTCATCCGGTCACGCATACGCAGTTTTAATGTGTAATAATTCCCAGTCGCGGTGTCCAACACTCTTAATTATGCATCATGCCACGACTCAACAAGCGTGTGCAAATTTTGACATCCGTTAGTTAAAATTTATCATAACTCCACGTCTCCCCCGGACTTTGATTTGTTCGTGAATATGCTGATCGAAGATCCTCTCACCTATCCTAACTTGTATAATTCCATGGCTCCTGGTTTTTATATTGTTTAATGCACGAAACAGATATCAGATCATCTTCAATTCCTTTATTAAAGCAAGATTCGAGATCCGATTGCCAGCCTGATATTATTCATATTAAAACATGAAAACGCAATGAGCTCGTCAGTTGGAAGCTTCTGCTTTCAATGGATCCAACGCTCGAATACAAGACGGAATTATGTGTGATATCTCAATGATGAATAAATACTGGAAATATCCAGATTGGTTTTATCGCAAAAAGTGCGTTCATGCAGCATATCGAGCTGATGATCATAGTATGACTAAGGAACAAAGCGATCGTATTGAATCACGATGTATTCAGTAACTGAGCAGCTATAATAAAAATCTCGGAACCTATAGTCATTACGTTTCTGGCATGTAACATGAGATATCCGCTCCAGTACCGATCGATATGTTACCCGGCGTTTAAATATCGTGGAAATGTTCCTCGCTTGACATGTCGCTCACACTCAACGATACAATCGTTACGGCCTGTATCGTAATTATCGCACTGACTCTGGCGGCCTTCGCCTACGTGCAACATGCCAACCCGAACCCTAACTTCACCCGCTGTATTCGAATGAATCAGTTCGCGGCTCTCACCATCGCCCTCACGCTCTGCTCCATCATTCCGCAATACTTCTTGCTGGGTCGTACTGGGCCGGAATGCCGCCGCTTGCATCACTTTGCCGGGACGCTCTACTACGCGACCAACGGCATGGTGCGGCTGTTCTTCGTGGTCCGATCGAACGCCGTGGTTACGCCGAACACGACCGGCAGGCTCCTGACCATCGCGGTCGCATTTTTCATGATCTGCGGCGTCGTTGGCTTCAACCTGACCGTCAACACGGCCGTCTCACCGGACCTAGGGTTTTGTATGGTCCTCGGAGACCCGCTCTTCTCTCTGCTCTTCTTATTCGTGATCCCGTTTCTATTAGATCTTATTATCAATATCCGCTTTATCTATCGAATTTTCAAATCGTTCCGATTCGCGCAGATCGCCGCAGATACGGCACATTCGAGAGCCACGATGCGTCTTCTAAGAGTGACATGTTTATTAAGTTTCTCGTGTATGGTGGTAACGATGCTCTCATCTCTGACCGCCTTCAATATCATCCCCTTACAAGATATATCTTTATTAACACCAATGCAGGTATTCGAACAGGCCTATAATGCATGTGCTATGGCGTGGCCAGCTATTATCATCAAATTCTTGAAACGTAACGTGTCGTCGCTATCCCGAACCGCGGTCGTACCGATTCTGGCAGCTCCGGATGCGCACCCTCACCCATTTTAATACATTCATACAGAGCAGATCTGTTGAGTAACGTCTGCCAGGTTTTGATCTTTTTTTTACCAATTAAGACAGATTATTCAGGGATGTCAACCCTAACCCTAATCAAATGAGCCTTTGCTCGGTTGTTTGACTCAATAGCCATCATTCAACGACGATTCACTCAGATAGAATGTTCCCATCAACGGAACAAAAATGCCGTTTAATAAGATGATGTCATGACATTCGTTACAGCAGGAGTTACGCACTGGGCACGTGCTGAATCATTTCCCGAGTTTGTAGATCGAATCTTCCGATTTTGGGCAATTTTCATCGATTCTGAGCGTTATGGGCTGATTTATCTCCGAAAACATTAAGTAGGAGAACCTGGACCTCGGTTGAGGCCCCGCACTAGGGTTATTGTGCCGCCCACTCTGCTGAAAGGTGCGAACAATTAGTGCAATCCAATACAATCCAATTGTTTCTGAGGAGTTATTGAAATTCGTTCCCGACAACACCGAATCTCCATCATTAATATCGATAGGAGCGATATCGTTGAAGTCCATAATTGAGAAGCATATGGTTTGGCAAAACCACGAACGCATCGTTTTGAGGCAATTTAACATTTGCAAATCATAAACTATTCCGTCTATTCGACTCGATGAGGTCTAAAAGTAGATCCGCTGAAAATAGCTCGAAGGCATCTTGCTGAACCATCACGCATCTTTTGTTGTATTTTCAGACAGCTCTAATGATAAAATGGCGCTGTGCGTCGTATTGGACTATCTAGCTTATATACACAAAAAGCAACGGGAAAGATGGATAAAGGTAGTCCGGGATTGGATTCGATAATGCACGACGAACGGCGACAATCTCCATAGAGACCTACGATGATCTCGAGCGAAGAGCACCCAAAAATCGGGGAATACCCGACCCCGACCACCATGTTAACACTGGCGACTCTACAGCACTTCCCGCTTGCTACAATGTCATCGTGGGGTCTCCCTGAGCTCGATGTGTTGTGGCAGATGGAGTCGTTTACGAGCCAGCTCTCACATATTCTATCCAGGGGCACTCCTACCACCGTCGTCGAAGCAAAATAAAAGACCTCGCACAAATGAAGTGATATTAATATCTGTTTATTGGTGTCACAATGCTAATAGAAACTGCTCTCTGAAAAGGCCTCCATTGCGATCACTACTTGTGCTGATTTCTGGCAATGAGATACGGCATGAATCAACGCATTATCTGTATGTCTGACATGATAAGTGGAAACGGACAGCATGTTTTTAAGGAAAAAGTTCTTCCCATGTTCTGATATTTCTACCTACACTTGAAATTTACGTCTTTTTCTGACTGTTTGAGATTTCGAATTATGTGGCAATATATAGCCGCCCAGAGATCACCATTCGGCCACACATCACACAACGCTCGAATGAAACGCATCTTTGTTAATTCTGAAACGAGAAGAATCATTATTGTAAAGATATCGGCGGACTCAGCGGTAACGTAAAGGAAGATCGTTCTCCATACTTTTCGCCACATTGGGTTCGTTAAGGTTTAAGGATGGGTCTGGACGCCTACCGAATTCAGAAGCTTTGAGCTGCATAGTGATAGTGGATGGCCGACCCGATCCACTGACAGCATGTCGGCTCGGGGAGCGGAATCTTCTGTGATTAAGTCCGTGACAGGGAAGGCGCGACCCATTACCAGCACCACCTCCACTGGGAAGTTGGAAACTTCCAGTCCCGGATCTAGGCCACTATGTGAACAGCCGCGCACTGTTCAAACCCTAAACCCTACTAATGCATTCTATCTTTGATCTGATCCTCTCTATGCTCACCTCTATCATTGTCCTCATCACCCGCATCTACAAACGTGAACTTGGCCCGGACGTGTACGACCGTCATCGGGGCCGGGTAGTCCGTGAAGAAGAACCTCTCTCGGCCTGGCTGCTCAATGGGGTCATGTACTCGTGGCCCCTGGACGTACTGGACCATACCGGCCTGGTCCGCAGCTGGCTGAAACGTCATTCTTGGCGTGCACGACAGTCGCATACGACGTATGCTTCGGCGTTGGAGATCCCGGAGTTTGTGGATTTTTACGGGATCCAGATGTCGGCAGGGAAATCCCTCGGACTTTCGCAATTTCAATGAGTTTTTCATTCGTGAAGTGCGGCCGGAATGCCGCCCCATTGCCCGGGACGGAGTTATATCCGCTGCCGATTCTCGTCTGACCGTGTTTAACACGTTACGTGATGCTCGGCGTCTGTTCATCAAAGGCCGTCGGTTCAGTTTCGCCGGGCTGCTCGGTAAACAGCACGGCCATCTTCTACGGCGTTTCGGAGAGCGATGCAACATTGCCAATTTCCGCCTTCATCCGATGGATTATCACCGATTTCATGCGCCTGTCACTGGCCGTATTACCGTACTGGATCATGTGCCGGGCCAGTATTACACGGTGAAGACGAAGGCGTTGAATAGCGATGTGAATGTGCTGTGTGAGAATACGCGGACGGTTGTGTTGATTGAGACGTCGGATCAAGGCGAAGTTTTATTTGTGGCGATCGGAGCGGAGGATGTTGGGACTGTAACGATGCGAGTGACGGAGGGCGAGTTAGTCCGTAAAGGAGATGAGCTCGGCATGTTTCAGTTTGGTGGGAGTGATATTGTGGTCGTGTTTGATCGGGACCTTGTATGGGATCCGGACCTTTTAAGATGGTCGAAAATATCTATAGAGACTCTTGTCCATGCTAATGAACGAATTGCCAAGTTCGCTGAATAATCGGCCCTGCCATAGCCAAAACGTTCGGAATGTTTTGGCTCCGAAGGTATTTAACTAAAATGTGCTGTTTTCCAATGTCAAGTGTTCAGCCACGCACTTTACAGGTCTTTCAGATCCCGTTCAAAACTGCGTGACTGGCAGAACGCTCCTTCGAAAGGATTCAGAACATGTGCTTAAAATAAACGTTCTTTACAGCGCTGAGATGGCTCATATATGCAGTTCATAATGTCAATAGAAATCCTGCATATGGTATCTCCAAGATATTCGAGATAACATTAAACATTGAGAGAGTTACGTTCCAGACATATTGGTTGTACAGTTCGCTGATCCAGTACGACCGAGCCAATCTCTACGACATTTCTATAATTATTTCAGTTAGATGCGCCTAAAGGGATGGTCTATCGAAATCATTGTCACAGAACGTGTAAAGAAGCGACCTTCTGCAGAACCTACTAAAATGCCAATCGCAGAGCACTCGGTCTGAACAACAGGAATGTTGCAACAACTGGGACCTTTCCGGCAATTGTCCGAATCTGTCATCAGCTTTCTATTTACAATTGTTAAATTCGCCTTCCTATATGCGTTATCGTTTGGCTTGTCGTAGACAGCTTGGTTGAAGAGATCACCCGGATGTCGCTGGATACGACCTTGGCGTCATCAGCAGCAGCCGCCCAGTTAGGGTTAATGTCACAGAACGTTATGGCGATCTTCACTTGGAAATAGGGCCAGCATGGCTCTGGAAATCGATTGTTTAGAAATTGGTGTAAATGAGCAAATAATCGCTGCGGTGTCATGAATGGTGATGTTGATTGAGCAGGTGAAGGTAGAGACAGCAGAGAACATTCTGAAACAGATCGATACCACTCATGAGCACGTGCAGCCGAGAGGCAGTATTCCCCATGACACGCCCATTAGCGGATCTCATCAGCGATTTGTTAATCCAATGCGGACCCGTTTCCTCGTGCATTCTGATGGTAGTTCGAACGAATTTTTCGTGCGGAGATGGAGTCAGCAAATTGCTGAATCTATAGTATTCAATACTACCACATTAATTGAGTGGTTGCGCTCAAACTGAGAGGACATTCGGATGGAATTGACGGCATCCGCTAGGCTGATATTGAGGTATCGGGACCATCGATTGACAGAACTGTCTTAAGTACATCTTCATCATCTAAAAAATCATTCAATAACCCATTCCAATTGTTTAGGATCAATTAACAAGTGCTTAAAGAAGATTTAAGAAAAAAAACGTAAAATTTGCGTATGGTTAAGGGAGAGATTCCGTACTAACTTTTCAGGGTGTTCTGCGGTTGATGCGACCAGAACCGGGACAATGGCTGTTCGAGGAGATGGTGTCGATTGTAGTTTTAATATTCGTATGATAATGGATGGCCAGGCCATAGCACATGCATTATAGGCTTGTTGACAGGATAGAACAGAAGATATTAATAATTGATTAGGTAATGATAGGACCCTGAATATACAGAATACAGATATAAGAGTTGCTATCATACATGATACAGATAGCACAAATGTCACTCTTAATAGTCGCAGTGTAGCACGAGATTGATTCGTATCGGACGCTTTCTGCGCGAATTGATACGAGCGAAATATGCGATCAATAAATCGGATATTGATAGCGAGATTTAATATCAACGGGATCACGAATACGAACAGCATAGAGAACAGCGGGTTCAGCACCACCATGCAGAAACCCTGGTCGGGTACGACCGTGGTCTCGACTGTGAGGTTGTAGCCGATGATGCCGCAGATTATGACGAGGCCAACGACCATATTGAGAAGTTTGCCGGAGATATTGGGACCTTGTATGGAGTTGGATCGAGCCACGAAGAACAGTTTCACCATCCCATTGGTAACGTAATAGAACGTGCCCGACCAGCGATGCAGAAAGCAGCATTCCGGGGCGGTACGCCCGAATAGAAAGTATTGCGGAACGATGGATATGAGGGTGAAGGCGAGAGTGAGGGCGGCGAATAGATTCATACGATGCCATTGAGAGGCGTTCGGATTCGTGTTACGATATTGGAGGTAGGAGAAGGCGGCAAGGGTCAGTACGATGATGATGATAGTGGCGGTGATGACGGCATCATTAAATGATATAGACATTAGACGGGTTGCGAGACGGTTGATGGACGGGAAGAATCGCGAACCATTCCGGTAGATGTGATAGGTCGATTGGTACACTGTGATGAGAATCGATTATTGATAGAGATGGTTGTTACCAATGGCCACTCTCTGCTCTATCATGACCTACAGTAGCTGTCTCTATATGTAGGGTGGGCAGGCTGGGCTGCGCACCACTGCCAAGGCGGGCTGCGCCGCTCCAGTCAAAGTCACGCCAGTGAAAAGTCTGCTATGTCTTAAATTAACAATAAACCTCTCTTTTCTTTTTATTTCCTTTGTAGGGTTGGCTGGTCGCGGGGAAAAGAAGGCGTCTCTTGCCGAATAGAGATATCCGCTTCATACCTCTCAGTGATATTGAGGTAGGCGTGTTCTCATGGCTCTCACGGACTGCGAACGAGCCAAAGAGCTGAGCTTCTTAGGGGTTCCTCCCATATTGAGTGTACATCCCCGCCATGGAGTTGTGATATACTCATCCCCATCACTGCGAGTCTGCGTCGACTCGCCCATGGCTACATGGCCTCACTAGATGAAAAATTCCATAAAAATGCAAAAAATTTTTACCAACCCGTGCATGGTTATGAAAGTTGCAGGCGTCCTATGCTATGGGCTCGACGGTACCTTGATTTGGTGACGCCACGACTATTCCGCTTCATGGTATCTTCACTGTTAAATAAATCGTCGCTTGCAAGACCTGCCTACCGATTTTGTTTTCACAGAAGTAGAAGGAAAATGTGCAACAGATTCTGCTTTTCAGTTTCTGCAGGATCAGAGTGGAGAATCATCACACCCTTTGAAAGAACGTTATCGCGAATGTGCTTCACCGGAATGTCGAGTGTGATTTCTGGCGATGTCAAATGCTATAGCATTATAAAGACAGATGGGGTGATGGGGTCGGCGTAGAAGTGCTCTCTCGTGTTCTTATGCTGTCCCTGCTATGGAATTAGATCAACAAGGGCGCTCAGGCTGGCAATATCATACGCCTCTATAATCTACGAGTACCCCGAACAGGAGTCAGTCAAGTTGGCTCTATTTATTGCCCTCATTGCTGACATTAATGTGGCTACAAATCTCCCCCAAGCATCAAGAGCAACCTGTATCTGAGTCTGTAATTCTCGCTCGCGCTGATATTGGAGCTTCCTTTCATCACAATCATCATCGTGTCAGTGCTGCTCAATTCGTGAAGCGTGATGGCGCTCAGCTTGACGTTCTTCCATCTTGGCAAAAACTCCATAAACGCCATTGTGTCTGCCGCGTTACTGGAACTACTCTCGCTCTCATCAGTTAATATCCGGTCCAGGTTCTTTCGGCCGTCAGCTGTTGAGAAATAACGGGATTGGCTGGTGGTGAAGGGTCTTGCTTCTTGCTCAGTTGAAGCTGTCGAAAGCGCCGAAGGGGTGAATCCGTCTTGAGGGTGGCGCTCCATGGCCATTCGTAGGGATCGACAGCGGTGTTGATATGGCCGAAGGGCTTAGGAATCCGACGCTAATGAATCCTCGACCTGTAACGAATCCTCGGCCTGTAACGTAGGTAGGAAGACCTGCGTCTTTTGCCAACAACTTGCCAGCTTATTCAAGTTAAGGTCATGCGGTGTCTTCCTCGTCCTCTTGGCAGGCAGAATCGTCCATCGTGGAGACACCCCATTTGCCCTAAATCTGATGGGAATTGCCATCGCTCGTTCAGCCTCTGGTGAATATTTGGTATCTGGAAAATGCCACTCATGGAGAGTGTATGCTTAACCCAATGTCAAACCTGTCGGTTTTTTTTTTCGAATTTTAGAGGCGTTGAAATTTCGTCTTCAGACTCTCTCCGTTTCGAGCTGGCCGTGAAGCTGGCAGGCATGCTATACTTCAAAGCAGGCGAGTCCCATTGTTCCACCCCAAAAAGATACATACACTCAGCCAGATCAAGCAATACTGGATCGTCGTATGAGAGACAGCAACGATATTCAATGCAAACATGTCCCCAAACCCCAATTCTGGGCCTTCATTATTATTGATCTTGCCTACTTTCACTTTTTTGTCATACGCCATAAACCGGGATTGCCAAAAGGGGTATATAGAGCCAAACCAACCAGGACGACCAAGAAATAGTGAGCTCAAGAGCTGTTAAAACCGCCACGAAATGCTCGGCCCAGATTTGATTTGTATCATGGCAGAAATTATTTATGCTCTCCATACATTATGCCTTATGTCAACATAGAATTTGCGCTGATTTCGTTTTTGGTAGACCTCCAGTGTTTGTTACTTGTTATGAGGGCATATATTATCTGCCCGCCACCAGAAATGCATCAATCTTAAACCCTAACCCTTTCCATACGCCTTTGTTGAGTGACTTTCTGCATGAAGCTATTCTTCACAATAGAGCATAAAACAGTGATATAGGATTGCTTACGCATGCCAATGTGAGGTACATTTGAGTGAAAATCGCCCAAGAATTGCGTACGGTGTGCGTCAGAGACGGGCATTATTAAACGATGTCTTGGGGTGCGATGACGTGGATGACGTTCTCTCTATGCCTGGTAACGTTGACACCCCTGGTTAAGCCTGGACATCACATATCCGACATATCATCTACACTACCAATATCCCCATGTAACGTATTCGACTCGGACATGGGGCTGCTCCCCGACCCTGTAATGTTACTGCTTTCTACACCCCTGCTTGTCGTTTCATTCCTTTCCTGCCTGCGAAACAGTACATGTTTTATGTTACATGTTTTTTACGATTCCATAATGACATCGTATAAATTTGCATTTTGATCCCTGTTTACGTGACTTGTTTACGGTGTCAGCTAATTATTGCTTCGTTACAGGAGGACCAATTCAGCATCGCCTCGAGCTTTTCCCATGGTACTTTTTCGAGCCTGTTGAATACGGTAACCGAACTGTAGCGTTAAAGTTACGATACATTCAGTGATGAATGCGTCCCAATCAGGACACTCTGTGCAGCATGATTATGGGAGATTCAAGTCAGGGTTCAGCCCTGGTAACGTTACATGACTCTTCTGCTCTGGTAACGTTACAGTTGAACACGTTACCAACCAAACTCTCATCATTTGCTGTAGCCGAATATTGGCTCGTTCGACAGCTCTTCGTACCAGAAGGAACTCGACCATCCGGTACGGTCTGAAACGTTACCAAATGCCTCCCCAATATTAAGTCATGCTACGTTACCTCTTAGCAGACAACATTTGATCACATCAACGGACCCCAGGAGAACGCAGATAAGTACAACAATTGCCTTCCTGAGTCTGAACCTATACCAGTAACATAACACCATTCGGCATCGTCTGTTTGTAACGTTTTACTACATAGGTTACAAAAGGCACCAAACGGAAATCGGACGCGCTGCTTCTGAGTGCGCATGAGCGCGAATGTGTGCCTGTCCCGGACCAGGTAATGTTACGCTCACTTCAGTTTCTATTATCAATCGGAGCCAGTCCTTCCCACCATGGAGTCCGTCGTTCTCCGTCACGGACGCTCCCTCTTCGCCCTCCCATAGCCATCTTTTGGATCCGAATCCGCAACAGTCTTTATCGGACCTTCCAGACCTGCCGTTGGATGACGCTATCACTCCGAACCAGAGTCCTCCTTCATTCTCCGTCACGGACGTTCCCTCTTCTCCCTCCCGTGACCGAATTTGTTTCGGTCCAAATCCGCAGCGGTCTTTACCAGAGCTTCCAGGCCTGCCATTAGATCCGCCCGTGGACTTGACCAACATGTTCGATAACTTCAATCAGTTGCTGGAGAAGTACGAGCCGGTAACGTGGCGCCTGTCTTTCAAGTCGTATCGTAAATTGTGCGCGATGCGGGCCATGGTCTCGTGTCTGACGCTTCATTGCGGTGGTTCCGTGTCGGAGTTTGCACGACGTTGGCCGAAGTTTTGTCCATGGACTTTCAATAATGCCTGCTGTATGGGCCGACCGCTCCGCTGTGATTATTTCAAACCTCAGAAATAAATCCCCGTCATTGTATAATCCATATTTGTGATTACGATTTACACTGCATGATCATGAGATGGGATGCTTCATTTCAATGTTAATCATCGTCTCAATCGAATTGGCAGCCTAAGATCTCGCTTACAAACAGACACAGCAGGACGTTTGCGTGGATAGTAGTTGAGCAAGCGGCCGACGCATCGCCTGCAGTATGCAGATCATATGTCACAAGCGAGTAGATATATGGCATCTTAGGAGCTTGTTGTCTTGCCCACTTTATAGTAATCTGGTTCGATCCCAATTAAGAGCTGGAACATCGACATGCTGGCCATAATGAATCTAATCACATCACGGTACAAAATAAAATTTTTTAAACTTGTTTGACTTTGTTTCACCTCATCAATAAACTATTTGTTTCAACATGTTTTCCACCATATGAGGTTATAATCCCATACAATGCTAATCGCTTGAAAATCTCGTCCTTGAGAACGTTTGTATGTTTGCAAAGAATCGTGGTGAAGGTTCGTCTTCCGAATGGTCAAAAGTCTTGAAAATTGACATTTACGATAGTATCTACATGATGAGAACAATCGTAACGAAATGCAGTGCTGTCTCTTGAGCCGGTTAAATCAACCTGAAGATACCGGCTCTATGACTGGAAGATTTTCATATTAAAACAGGTGGCATGTTCGCACGTAGCTATCTCAGTGAGGAATATTATCACAATGAAAGATATGGTATCTAAGACTTCACAGCAGATAATGTTGGACCATTCTGAGAATCAACAATCGTGGCTTTGGCTGAATATAACCCTCCATCTGTGGATGCGTTTACATCTTGGCAATCTACAGCAGCTGATATAGCAGATTCGGCATTGATAGTATAACGGTCAACTGCTTTGATAGTTATTTGTATTCGATTGTTTGCAGATGATATTATGGCCTTCAACCAATAGGTGAGTGGACATATCAATCGCTTCCTTTGGAGTAAGGAGCTGCACAATCACTGTTCAGCCATTACGAAAGCTTTCGCGATTGATTGACTGAGTGCCGAACAGGAGCAAGTAAGCAGTGTCACTGCTTGCGCGGGCAGCAAAGCAGCATACCGTTGTTGCGTTGCACAACCTGACTGTGGCGTCAGTGTGGCAAAAAGTCAGATTCGCCCGAAAGAGAAAACAACTTGCGATGACTTACGCACAAAAGTTGCGAGAGCGTTGTTGCCTCGGAGGCTGCGCCTCCTAAGAAGGGAGTCCACTCCTCATCACAAGCGGGACCTTTTTGAACGTTTATCGTCTCTCTACTTAAGAGATGAGGGTGTCCCTATGGTGTAGCAGGAAGTCTATGCTGGATCTCGACCATAACTGACTGAGATTGCCACAGACGTGGCCATATCTGACTCTAACGTAGATGTGGGTTCCCTGTTGGACGTGGCCCTAACTGCCTCCGTGCCTACTGCCTCACATATATCAATACAGGGCCCATAGGTCGTTTCCCTTTAAGAATCGCCTCATTTTGGTTGTAGTTCAACACAATGAGGACCTCGATTGTGATCTTCTCCATTCTGCTCGTTGGAGCTCTCGCTGCCCCAGGCTATGACGAATGTGCACCCCAGGACCCCAGCTGCCAGAAGGCTCAGCCTAAATGCTTGTCCAATGACCCTAGCTGCAACAAGCCCCCCCCTGCATACTCATCTTACACGCCTGAATATTCATCTAACACGCCTGAATATTCATCCAGCACGCCTGAGTATTCATCCAACACGCCTGAATATTCATCCAGCACGCTCACGCCCGAATATTCCAGCAAGCTCACGCCTGAATATTCATCGAACGAGCCCAAGCCCTGCTCCTCTGAATTCTACCATCCCAATGGTAAATGTGGTCTTGCCGAGCATGGATTTCTCAGATGTCAATATGGTCTATTCTGCAGCCAGTATGGATTGTACGTCCTCCTGCTATCAGTTTTTGCGGTTTAGTTCTAAGTTTTGTGTTTTCAGTTGTGGTGCCGAGCCCGAATATGAAAGAAATGTGATCTGCCCTAAAGAAGAGCGCTTCGATCAATACCCATTACAATATCGCTCAGCCCCAAATGATCCCATCGACTATGAGGTAGCATCCTATTCCGATCCGCTATAGATCATCTCATAATGTTTTCTAGAATTCTCCCTCCGCCGACCCCGAGCCTTATGCAGAGACTGCTGAGGTCACCTATGTCGAACCCATGAGCACCAAATACAAAGAAGTCGAGTTCTATGCGACACCAGTACCACAGGTCTATGTTCCGCCTGCGGTGGTGGTGGAGGAGCCGTACCCGTCCCCGTATGTCCAGCAGTACAACAACGATGCTCCGGAATCGTCTTACAAAAAGGCGAATGTCAATGACTACTCGCCCTCGTATGTCCAGCAGTACAACAACGATGCTCCGGAATCGTCCTACAAAAGGGCGGATGTCAATGACTACCCGTCCTCGTATGCCCAGCAGTACAAC
>RBZT01000281.1:0-56464 GCA_003693705.1 Polymyxa betae
GAGAGAGGGTCGGAGTGGAGCGGTGAGGGGATCGTAGTGGAGCGTAGGAAGGACGTACGGAGCGGTGCCGGTGAGACGGAGGCGGAGCGGAGACGAAGGTCGGAGGGGAGTCGGAGGTGAGGCGAGGCGAGAGAACGAAGCAATAGAGAGTCGGAGACGAGATGAGAAACGTATGAATTTTGGAGTTGATCGGAATGGTTGCGTGGAGGTGCCTCGCCATTCATAGTTGGGAGACGAGGGGACCCGCGCAGTCCGTGACAATGTTTGTTATTCTTTACCATTTGTATGAGAGTAATGTCCACTTTCGTTCCTGGTTCAGCACGTTCTCCAGTTTTTTCTGTCTGCAATGATTTTTGACATTGCTCGTGCTACAGATGCGCACTATTAGTATGGGAAATGTAATTGTCGGAGGGGTGGATGTCACTATTTGAAGGTGTCACTATATCGAGGATAACTCTGTACCTATTTTTCACCGACTTTATAGCATGAACAGCAAAGTTTAAAGTGCTTTAAAGACCCTTTAAATCAGACGTTTAAAGCTACGAAATGCGCAGGCTTCATACCCACTAATGCACATGTATTGAATGTGAAGTCCAGAGTGCTTGATCTTGCTTGATGCGGCCCTCGAATCGGCGCGCTATTAACATAACATTTTCTACTTTGCAGAATCTGATAATTTTATTGACAGATTGCACGATAATACTTGCTGAACGTCTCCGAATACGAGTTCACAACACCTTGCGATTCCAATTTAACGTAGAACGAATGCAATGCCTGCGCTTGATCGCGAAGATCGCGTGATGCCTGGCATCACAATTAACCAAATGTGAACTCAAGAAAATGAACTGGAACGTACTGCTACCAAAGTCTGTGGTCGAGACAATTCTTGACCGTGACTTCTGATAATCTCGTATTTGTTGTATAGAATCTTCATAATGGCGGCGGCGAGCTCCGGGAAGATTCTGGCTAATAGAGCGTTGGTGACAGTGTTAGTATAATCGAACTGTTGCAGAGCAGGTTGGACATCGGCGGATCCCAACGGCACGAACCCGGTCGAAGTCTGCGAACTGAATGTCGCAATCTGCATCACAAATCGATTTAAAAGTCCATTAAGCAGACAATACCCAAAACATACAAGAAGAGCTTCGTCGTAACGAACAGCATGATTAGCATTGAAGAACATTGCAAGCTGAACTAAAGAGCTCAGAGCATCCCGCAGTCTGAAAACAAAGAGCATTAACGTTGAGACAGCAAATAATAGAACGAATGAGCAACCTTGGATTGAGATTGGTGCTATCTAGAACCGCTCGAGCACGGTCAAGCGCCATTTGCCGAATGGGTGACGACAACGACAACATGTGAATGTCGATAAGCCGAATCAATGTGCGAGCATATTGTTCTTGCGGCTGTTGTCTGTTAACAAACAGCAAAAATGATTTCCGGGCGAATGTCCTACCTGAGGTTCGGCGAATTGATAGAGCTGGCAGGCAACGAGGTAGGATTGGTCATTAACGGCGGTTTGTGCTGCAGTCAAGCACAGCTTATCCACCCGGTCGTTCGTGACATAATCGCGAGCCAGACCGGAATCCTGAAAAACGTTCGTCAGCAAAGAGTTGCCATATCAAGGCGTGCTCTGCAACCTTGTTGACGAGCTTCCGAATGGTTTCAATCTGATCCATCGGGGGTGCGTTTCCAATCAGCATTCTGACAAACAGATGATCGAACACGTCCGGATGTCTATCGGCGACCAGAGCGAGGTATCGCATGGCCGTCTCAACATCAACCAGCGATTGCGGATTGTCGATCACATAATCTCTCAGAATTATTTCAATGTCCGCCGAGATCGTCTGCCTCTCGGCCTCTATCCAAGAACCGTGAATCACATTCGAAATATTTGAAGAGGTAGCATTACCTTGGATATCACGAGGAAGCAACAGGCCTAGTTCGTCAAGAGCGATAGCGAAGTGCACAGCATCTGTACGGAACTTGGAATTCGTGAGAAGATACACGACAGCGGCGGGAAACTGCAAGCTGAGCAGCAGAACCTAAGCGAATGTAAGACTGTGAGAAATGTGAGAAATGGTGCATTGTACGAGGAAGTAGAGCAGCGGGTCCGTTTGATTGCGCGAGAAATGCTGTTCATAGCCGCGAATTGACGACTGGAATTCTCTCAGGTTCTCTTCGAAATTGCCATTTTTCAACAATTGCATCTAGGCATTAGTTTACAGCAAATTCGACGGTGATGGAGCACGATTACCGAGAACCAAAGATAGTCTGTGTGCGAAGGCGTGATGTATCGCCGAAACTAAACCTACGATTTAGAATCGAGCGAATATAAGGGAAAACTGAGCGCCTACCAGATTGCGGTATTCAGGATGCTGTCGATATTTCATGTTGTCGTAGGTCTCTAAAGCGCCTCCGGAAATGATATTGTAGACAGCGACGGCGAACGGGTCGGATTCGTTGCGAACGTACGAATTGTAATCCAGCGTCAGCGCCTTCAGCTGTTCGTCGTTCAGCTGCTGATTCCCGATGCAGGTCGTCAGCAACGACAGCTGCGTATTCTCCGGATACATTCGGCTCGCCTGAAACGAAACGTGAATTCGCATCCAACACCAGGATTGAGGAATACTGGACCATGGCGGCGAGATCGACAGCTTCGTCAATAGCACCGGATCGCAGGCAGTAGAACAGCTGCGGCCAAAGCGGAACGTCATTGAGCATCTCCATTCTCACTATAGAAAGCTGTTAAGGCGAGATTGGCGAAACGCTTCATAGGCTGACTGAAACTCGGGTAGCGCTGCTTGAAAATGATCGTCTTGATGAACGCCCGGATATGATTGGCGATGCCCGGCGTGCCGCCAATCCGTGCCTTGTCAAGATGTGACGACATCCAGTCCTGGAATTGAACTTCCAAAAAATGAATCGAAGCTTTGAGCAGGTCTGGATAGGACGCCGGCGCTATTCGCTGCTGCAACGTCGCATACGCAAACCTAAACCGGTTCAGAAACAATTTCAGGAAAAAAACATGCAAGAACGAACTCTTCAACGAGCATCCATAATTCGAGAATCGAAGTGTCTTTGCTAGAGGTCTGCTCGTTGAACGACGTGATCGCCTTCGCGAACAGCTGAGCGCAATGGCCGCGTTTCTGCAGCACTTCTTGAGCAGCTTGGCCATATTTAAGCTCTTTAGTAACGGGGCCTGGAGCCATCAGCGCCGTCGTTTGCTGCCCTACATACAAGCGTCACAGCCTGATAGAAATCGAGCAATTCGTTCATACTTGCAACAAGCGGCTTGGCAACGATCTGCTTTCCGGGTGCCGATTCACTGAAGTGAACCGTCAAGTTTCGTAACAGCCTGTTCTTCTGCGTTTGCCAAACTTGATCCAGACGGGCATTATGGCTATCAATGAAACCTTGAAGAATCTGAAGCATGCAAATGAGGAATATTTTAAACCAAGTTTCCATAAATCGTTCGACCTTGCCGTTATTCTCTTCAATGAGCGTGTTAACAAGCAAAGATTGTTGGTAATCAAGATACCGTTCGAGATTATTATCAGCGGCCGGCTCGAAATCTTCGTAGGCCGAGCTCAGGTCGATTTTATCCAGCGCGCGGCGCTCCTTGCTTAGATCGAATCGATCGACCCCAGCAACAGTAAGCCCAACACCGGTGGCGATCGCTCGTCTGGAGGGCCTGCTGACGAATCGGGACGATTCCGCTCGAAGCTGAGGCAAAGTTCGGATCAGCTGGCTGCCTGCTCGCTGCTGCAACGACGTCGGCAATTCGGCAAGCAGCGCTTCATTCTACAGCAATGGTTTAGAGTCGAGCTGGCGGTTTGGAAAGGCGAGTGTACTTCAAGGACGAGCTGCTGGTAGTCCATGGCAGCCATGGCTGAGTAGACAGAATCAAAGAGAAGAGCGCAGAAACCCCGATGGTTTGCGCTGTGAAAGGAAGGCAAGGAGCGCTCTGAGCGAGACTTCTGATTTGCAACTTCTCATCTGAATGCATAGACAGCTCTTATCAAAGATACGATTGTTATTATCAAAATACTTGAATTGCTGCAATACCAGATTCGGTTTTTGACTGAAATAAAAATTTTTTAGCAATATATTGGCGTCTAAAATGGTAGATGGAAATGTGATAAGGCAGCCGATGTTGTACTCATTCCATGACGGAATCCGATCATCGTAAGTTGAGATAAAGAATGAAAAGGCTTTTTTGTTAGCGGTGCAGCCTCGAAGTTAAATGCTACGAACGCAGCCTCGACGTAACGTGACACTATCGATGCGGAAGCCATCTCATTCTCTCAGTATTGTTCTCTAACATTCTGGACATTTCCATTTCACGTCTCTATACCAAACGAGACGGCTTTTTACCTGCCATCGTGAAACGCGTCATTTCCTGGTGCTTACCAGAAGCGCCTTTGCATCGCAATATGGCTCAATCGGAGGAAGCCGGTGCCCCATCGAACGCCGATATCATACGGCAGGTACACAATCGGGCTCCAGCATTTTCGATGTCTAATCACCAGCTTACAGCAAGATGAGATCCAGGCTGAGATCGCTTCTGAATCGGCAATAGTGGCGCCACTGGCCCCGATCGGCGCTTTAACAAAGCAAGAGGTTCGTGAGCATGCTCTCAAAAAGCTGGAAGTATATAGTCTTATTGCAAAATGCGCTGCAAGTTATCAAAGTTCGTCCTTAGGAATTGGAATCAGCTTACGAAGGAGTTTATTGCATTCGCGGCGACGGCAATTGCTTCTTCCGCTCCTTCTTGGTCGGCATGTTTATTCGATTTGTTGAAGATCCAAAACTATCAGATCGTCTAAATTCAGTGTCCAAGTTTATAACCGAGTCCAAAGAATTACTAATGCAAGTCGGCATGCCCGAATTCGCAATAGAGGACTTTTGGGAGGAATTTCAAAACCAGCTATCGGTAAGCTGGCTCGCAGATCATCCGATTCTGGCGAACTAAACAAGTTGCAGAATTTAAAATCGGATAGCTTAACGGCAGACGACATTGTTGATATTTTCAATCAGCAATCTGTATCGGATTATCTTGTCATGTACGCCAGATTTTTGACCTCATGGTATCTGCAAGTAAATTCTGAGCAATATTTGCCATATTTACAAGACTGTGCCACAATGCAGCAGTTCGTTCGTTCCGAAGTCGAGCCGATGGGGAAGGTATAAATATTTAAAGCCAAGAAGTTTTGCTCTGTATTGAAGTTTAATTTCTTAGGAAGCCGATCACATTCACAGCATAGCGTTGACACGCTGCCTTGATATCCCAATCAGGATTGAGTATCTGGACAATAGTCCAGGTCCTATTTCACATGTACTGTTTCCAGATGAAGAGTCTGATCCGGTAATATGCCTGTTGTACAGACCAGGGCATTACGATCTTCTTCAGAGAAAACCGCGATAAAAGTTTGAATAAGATGTTAACATTAACGACCATAACAATTGTATTGTGTAGATTTAGCGGAATGACTTATTCGGTTTTCTTCTTCTTTTTCTTGCTTTCTCCATCAACTTCTTCGGACGACCTCTTCTTGCTCTTCTCTTTTTTCTCTTTCTTCTCCTTTTTGGATTTCTTCTCCTCACTCTCCTCTTTCTTCTTTGACTTGTCCTTCTTCTCCTTTTTAGCTTTCACTTCCTCGCCAGCTTCCTCTGACACGTTATTAGTGGATTCTACTTGCATGGGTTCAGGAGCTGATTTGGATTTCTCCTCCGTCGAAACAACATTCTTGATTTCAACAATGGGCTGCAAACAAATTGTTAATTCTCATATGATGTGAAAACAACGATCACGTACCTTGTAGCCATCCTTCCAATCAGCTGGAGTCTTATCATTGGGCTGACCGTATTTATCCAAGGTTCCGGCCTGGATCATGCTCTTCTTCTGCAGAGCGACAGGGCCCAGACCCCATCTTCGTGGGTATGTATCACGCTCCATAACGACACGCTTGATCTTAGCAACGACACCATGATCACAGGTAGCCTACATTCTCGGTATCAGCAATTGCCTTACAGAACTGTATCTAATGCCGACAGACCATTTGGGCAGTTGTCATCTGGGCATAAGCCAGAGCGATAGCCTCACCCTTGGTGGAGACCAGGACGACTTCATCTCCAACTTCGATATCGTTCGCGAACCGCAGCAAACCAGGAATCATCATCTTAGCACCATAGCAAATAGCATTGACAGCGCTATCCTTAACAATAATACGCTACAAAACTGTCACGAAAAACTGATAACCGCATTCGAAAGCTTTTGCTCACCTTGTAGTTGATTAGAAGCGATTCCAGAGGCGCAATGACACGACGAAGGTAGGATTCATCACCGGTCGTATCATACAGCCACTGAGCGTCGAGAACATCATGCATGGTGACCATGTTGTCAGCCTCGCCCATAGCTCCAGAACGGACACGTCGCAGCTCCTGCATGTGAGCGCCGACACCCAGCAGCAGACCCAGATGGACACATAGGGTACGAATATAGGTACCAGCCTGGCAGCTGACCCAGAAGACACCAAGGTTGCGTTCCTGATCGTATTCGATCAGTTTGCTCTCATAGATGGTTCGGATTCGTAGCTGGCGCTTGACGGCCGAGATCAATGGCGGGCGCTGGAACAGGGCACCGGTCAGTGTCTCCAGGGCTTTGCCCAGCTTGTTTTTGCCGTCCTCGAGCGGGCCGTGCAGGCGAATGACGCAGACGTACTCCTTACCGGCGGCCTGCTGCGACTTTACCAGACGAGTGGCGCGATCCACGCAGACAATCAAGTTACCGGTAACCTAATGGTCAGTTTAGGGCAAGTTTGGACAGGACTAGCACGACTGCCGACCTTAGGATCCAGAGTACCGGAGTGACCGGTCTTCTCGACTTTCAGCATTCGGCGGATCCAGGCGACGACCTCGTGCGAGGACGGGTTGGAAGGTTTATCGAGGTTGATGATACCGTAGCGTTTGTATTCGTCGATGGGGCGTTTTAGGGGCGTCCATCCCTGCGGAATCGGAGTGTAATGGCCGGTTCGGATGTTGAGCTGATCATAGTTCTTCAAGAGCAGCGGCCATTTCGACGTGTCGATGGAAGCAGGGCCCGACTCGGGCTTCAGGCTGAACTCGTCGAACGACGGCTCCGTCGCTTTCTTGGAGGACATGGCCGTGATCGAGAAATGAAGGCCAAAACTTTCAGGTCACGGTGTCATTCGGAGAAATTGCACGGACTCCGCAAGGTCCGAAATCTGTTTTGTTGGACAAAAAATTATCCCGCTTGCCCAAAGGCAAAGTAGCACGGAATTGCAGGCCTAGGCTGCTGAAAGCTCTATGGAATAAAGTTTCAGCACTTTATATGGCGAAGCGACGAAGATTATTCCGTTACAGTTTGTATAACCAGACAAAGCAAATTCTCCATGGCGTGGATGAAAAAGAGTTCTTAAAATACCTATCCTCAGCATCAAGGCGTTCAAGCGAGAGAAACGCTCGAGATTTGATCGGTGAAGTGTTGGTGGCAAGGGTTAGAAAACATTTCAAATTTCAAGCAAAGAAAATGTAGTTGTCATGAAGCAATCGGTTGCGGATTTGTAGTGCTGCTTTCCTTAAATAACAATGCTACTAAGCCGGAAACATTTAACCGGTCGCCTCTGCTCGCGATATGATGTTGTCTATGAAGAATTTGGTTTCACGTAGATGAGAGGCTCCTAGCACGGTTTAGATGACGACGAATAGATGTCCAAGTTCCTCGCCTTAGATCACTAGTTGCGAAAGTTTGTAATGTCAAAGCCGAAAGGCCAAGAAGAGGCACCAGTTTGTTGATAGAATCAGATAAACTTCGACACGATCTTGCCTCTTTAGCAGAATCAGGCGAAGCCCTGACATATGAAGCAATATTAGCAGAGAAGCAAACATAAAGCCCACTCTGAATTCGCCGCTAGCGTCGGCGCACGATCTTCAATATTTGCAACGGGATTGAAGTACATCATCCAAACCCGTTCAGTTAAAAATAATCAAATATTGACCATGAGAAGCCTCGGCTTCCCATGCTCCAACACCCTAAAGACATTTCATCTTTACATACCGGTCAGGGCAAGAAGGTTCTTTGAGGAGTCGGCTCTGCTCTTCTTCTAGCCAAGCTGAGATTTTAGCGACACAGACTTCGCAAATCGCATCATGCAGGACGATTTAACGATTTATTATGACCAGATGAGGCCTGTCAATGGTCAATCAAGCGCGTGTAGGTTCTACAGCCAAGGCTTGAGAGGGGTTCATGTCTACCATTGTGGAGAACTCTAATACGTAGGTGACATACTGAGGGCTGCGCCGAAATCTCAAGAACGTGTCCTTCATGAGGTCCATTACACAATAGTCCACTTTCTGTATCAGCTGCAGGCCACGACGAATAGTCTCTTGAACCATGCCGGGGTCGGAGCCGGCTTTGGAGACGTCGATGCGGTTGACGAAGTCGAGGATCGCAGCCGTCGTCGATGAGGGCAAGTTCAGCGTCAGGACGCCATCGGCGCGAATAAAGCCTTGAACGAGGTTATCGAGATCGACGATAAATTCGCCAAAGTCGATTGGCTCTGCCGTCGCATATTCTGACCCAGCCTGGTCGCTGAATGTTGCACATTTCGATTTGAGATTGTCGCTGGATTCGAGCCAGAGAATGTTCTCGACCGAAAATTCACTGATACAGAACTTTTTGAACAGGGCTCGACCGCCGTCGTCGTCGCGTAGCACATCAGCCAAAGTCGACGAAAGAGTGAGCGCGCATCGGCCAGGCTGGACCATCGCCGACATGTTTCGCAGCTCAGATGCCTTCCGAAATGACTTGCTCAGCTTATTAGGCCCGTATTTGGCACTGGAGATATAGAGCGGCAAGCATATCGACCAGATTAAGGTAATCGAGATGATCGTCAGCACGTGGAAGAACTCGACGAGACGTTTGACACTGGATGGCAAGACCGACTCGAGGCCTATGAAGACGGCCGCAGCGCCCAACGATGCCGAAATCCCGACTGTCTCACGGCTCAGGCCGAATCGGTCGTAAACGGAATAAAGACTTTTAGCGAGCAGAGCCAACGCCAACGCCGCGATACCAAACACAACAGCCGTGACGACGCCTGTATCTCCGGAGCAGCTATCCAACATTGAGACACCATCAGGATCAACAGTGTCGAACCCGGCTTTGATCATGGTTTTTAGAAACGGCGCGCCTAACGCCACCATCAGCATCATTCCGAGGCCGATTTCAAATATCGGCGACGTTAAGAAACGTCGATACCGAAGAAAGCTTGGCGGTTTCAGAATCGTGACGCGCTTGTCATGGGCGTTGATGATCATCGTGAGCGATGACCAGCAAACATAGGTGTGCCAGCATTGAACGGCGACCGATGAGATATACGAGTAGAAGAAGACGAGCGATGCAGTGCAGAATCGACACAGATATTGGTCATCAACGAGACCGACATCACCAAGGACTGTTAAATTGACCCAGAGAAGCATCAGAATGGAACGGATAAGAATGGTGGTCCAGCCTCGAAACACGATATGTGCTTCGTGCCGGAAATGATACAGTTTGATCAAGGCGATAATGCATACAAAGTCGACCCAGCCAATGACGGCAGCTATGAGCGGCTCTGGTATAATGGCTTCTTCGGGTCGCATCTGCGATATTATGGAAGATTTAGTCGTTTCAAGATGAGCGATCTTCGAAGATGAGCACGTGACCAGTGCTTGGTACGAAGGTTATATCCAGAAATGAGGGCTTGAATCAGTGATCTCACATGACTTGAGGGATCTCAAACATCCTTAAACGGTCGTGCAGGCTATTGACTACTGTTAACAGCTGAATACAAACTTGAACAGCTGATGCCAAGTACCTTGTTGATGAAGATCATTTTAAAGAGCGAGTAATCTGAGTTTCAGAGAAGGGTTTAGGCAGAGGATTCGCTTTTCGGCGCCACATTGTCAGTAGAGAAGTTACGCCCGCTGTTTCGAAACTCGCCTTTGTTAGCCTGCTGTACCGTTGTTGCCATTTCACGATTCGGCAATAAAGAGACGTGATCTCATCAAGAAATAAGTTTGAAGTTATTGCTCACATGGTCTCAGAGGCACCAATCACAGCGCGAGCTGGCCAATACGAGCGGTGGTTGGTTTAGTTGAATTTGTTGTCGGCCCTAGCAAAACCCAAATAACGCTTCCGTATTTCGGCAATTCTCAGTTACGCCAAGCCCTTGGTGCCTTGGAGTTGTTCTCTTGTAATTAAATACGTGACCATCATCGAGGGACAATAAAAACAGGTGCTTCAGAATTGGGATTGGTGTGACTAAGACTGGTTGGGCGATACAGTTCAGTCTGACATTATAAGTAGTCGGACAGATTGCCACGTAATGCCTCGCCTATCAAAAAGAACATTTTCGGAGCAGGTTTCGAGAGAATCTGGATTTTGGAATCCAATTCCAGCGGTTGATTGACAAATTGAGAATCAGATAGGACAAGCTTCGCCGAGGTCTGTTGGAGGTACAACAACAGGTGGCATGACAAACAGCAATAAAACTGTCAAGGACATCAATAACGTCAAAGAATAAAGGCTTGCAACGGTCCAGTCAACTTCTGAATGCCAACAGGCGAGCGGTTGCTGGAGCCATTGTCAACAGTTCCCGGAACCGTCGATGACCGTCAGCAGTAGTCCGACCCGCTGTGTTTATGCGGCGAAACGCCAAAGTAAAGAAACCCTAATCCAATCCCTATCTAGTTCAAAATCACAATCCCGACATCTACCGGTACCAGTTTCATTGATTGGCCATTCCTCCGCATTCCCGTTTCCAAAAGAAATAGAAACACTTCACATCACCGCTTTATTCAAGCATCGATATAAAGAATATATATTAAAGAAATCTTGATGCAGCCGAATAACAGATAGCAATCACAGAACGCGGGCACTTCGTATAGTTGATTCATGGGCAACTGCGACGAAATTGTCTTGAATCTGTTATGGATAATATGGGTGAACACCAATTTAACTGGAACTGATGCCAAAAATTAAGAGCGCTTTAAAATAAGAAAGTCAGATAGAACCTTCTCGGCAGCAGGGATAAATGGCCACATTCCCGTTGTTGAAAAAAATGACGGCAATGTTGGCCTTTTGCTGGAGGTTTAAATCTCGGTGTGTCCCAGCACAGACAGCAGCCGTATCATCTGATGCAAAGCATAAGACTATATGAGCACAGTAAACAGTGAGCTTCATCTTAATACTGGTTGGGATATCAACAAATTCAGCAGGGTAGCCAGCTTCTCCCGCTACTTGCACCCGATCGAATCCGAGATTCAGCGTCCCTAAAGCTTCTCCAGCATCGTCTACGTGAATTGAGATTATCTGGAGATTAGGTCTCGTGTAAACCAGCACGTTGCGTCGTTGCCGGGCCAGATTAGTTACGACCAGATCATAGTCCATGTTGGTCACGAGCGCTGATGTACATGAAGGGTTATTAAATCTGGGACCATTTGGCCCCTTGGAAATGACGTCATGAGAATACGTCGACGGCGTGCCTTGTACACGCTACGTTCAGTACTGATACTGACTTGACTATCGCTGACAGAAACTGGTAAGCAAAGTAATCCATTAGCAAAGATAACGCAGATAACAATGAGTTCTTCGCAATCGGACCAAACTGCTGCGAGTTCAGAGTCGAGCTGGGATTTGACGTGCTTTCTCATCTCTTTTTCAGCTCTGCTGCGATTCTCTCATTTTCCTCCCCGCATCCGCGCCAGTGCACGATAAAACCCCTATCCAAACCCAAAAATCTGATTCAAATCACAATCCCAAAACATCTTCCTTAATAACAGCATCATTTATCTAGTGCCTATTCTGTCATTTGTAATTCTAATTCATCTGTTTAATTTGGCATACTTGAACGTAGCCGTTCTCATTAACGTATGGGTTAAAGCCAGATCTATCGCCTCTGAGACTTGTCACATGATGAAGAATTGTTGGTTATCTGTTCCATTCCAGGATTCCACAATGACACTAAAAATAACGAGATTGGCTTCGTATTGGACCTTCGAAGGAGCAAGTCAACTTTACATTGCCAATTTTATTGCAGTTTGAATTCGCTATAGTCCATAATGCATTCGATATGAAGCAATCGCTTCGTGCCTGATTACTGCATTTCAGGAGATTTATTTGTTACTAGAAGCGTAAAAATCGCTTACCTGGCTTCAGAAGTTAATCAGCTCGAATACCGACAGTAACACTTTTGAATGCACATTCTTCTATGTGTGCTTTCTCATGGCTATCTTTTTTCAAAATGATGCAAATTTTGAAGTCTTTCCAGAGTGCAAAATTCCTTTAATTCGTCATACCTCCACATTCCCGTTTCCAAAGAAAATAAACACTTCACATCACCATTTTATTCAAGCATCGATATATATCATTCATAGCAAGGAGATCTTGATACAACCAAACAACAATTGGAAATTACAAAACGTGGGCACTTCAGATAGTTGATTCATGGGCAACTGCGACGAACATGTCTTGAATCTGTTATGGATAATACGGGTGAACACCAATTTAACTGGAACTGATGCCAAAAAATTAATAGCGCTTAAAAATAAGGAAAGTCAGATAGAACCTTCTCGGCAGCAGGGATAAATGGCCACATTCCCGCTGTTGAAAAAAATGACGGCAATGTTGGCCTTTTGCTGGAGGCCCAAATCTCGGTGTGTCCCAACACAGACAGCAGCCGTATCATCTGAAGCAAACCATAAGACTACAGGAACAGTGAGGAGCACTGAAACATTGAGTTTCATCTTAATACTGGTTGGGATATCAACAAATTCAGCAGGATAGCCAGCTTCTCGAGCTACTTGCACCCGATCGAATCCGACATTCAGCGTCCCTAAAGCTTCTCCAGCATCGTCTACGTGAATTGAGATTATCTGGAGATTAGGTCTCGTGCCAACCACCACGGTGCGTCGTTGCTGGGCCAGATTAGTTACGACCAGATCATAGTCCATGTTGGTCACGAGCGCTGATGTACATGAAGGGTTATTAAATCTGGGACCATTTGGTCTCTTGGAAATGACGTCATGCGAGTACGTTGACGGCGTAATCTTGCACACGCTACGAACAGTACTGACATGACCATCGCTGACAGAGACTGGTAAGCAAAGTAATCCCATTAGCAAAGATAATGCAGATAACAATGAATTCTTCGCAATCGGACCAAACTGCTGCGAATTCAGAGTCGAGCTGGGATTCGATTATTGTGCTTTCTAATCTCTCTCTTTCTCATCGCTGCTGCGATTCTCTCATTTTCCTCCACCGCATCCGCGCCAGTGCACATTAAAACCCTAACTCAAACGCCCTTCTGGCCGTCCCCGGTGAAATCGAATCGTCACCCTGAACACGGTCACAACGTCAGTTGAACAGCATCATGTTACAAACTTGCAGGGTTCGATAGATGTAATCGACGGCGTCGCATCCAATAGGTCCACTGCAAGAAACACCTGTGGTTGATAATGTTCATCGCTCTCTATATAATTCGAATCCAAACCATGATCCTGCGCAAATCAACTGAGCTGAATGAAGTAAGAGATCAAAGTTGAAAATACCTTCTCGTAATCAATGATGAGGTTATGCAGGATTACACAAGCTTTGATTACAGTGGTCATAGTAATTCCGATCCCACAGCTCACGCGGTTTCGTCAGAGCGTGGAATCTTCTTTGCAGAATGCCGAATGCTCGTTCGAAATCTTTACGAACACCTTCTTGCTTCCTAGCAAACAATCTCGTTTTCTTGCTAGAGGAGTTACGAACGGTTTTCACGATACAAGCATGTTCAGGATATATTCCATCTCCAAGCCAGTAGGCGAAGTTGATCTCTCACCATTTACTTCAAACTTGACAGATGGAGACTGGTCATTGATAATATCATGGTAAAGATGCGACCTAACGATACTTTGGTGATTGAGACGTAAACCGAGAATCAACTTACCTATCCAGCACGTTAATATCATTGAGACATCCGGGAGTTTCGAAGAAGTGCCAAAATCGGCAGTTTTTGTCAGCTATGGCTTCCAGAATGATGATCGGTCCGTCTTCTTTGCCTGATGTAAACTGTCCCTGCCATGCCGTCGGGCAATTTCTCCATCGCCAATGCATGCAATTTAAACTTCCCAAGCAGCCACCCTAGGCCTCGAGACAATTTTTTTCTCCAGAATGCGGTTAATATCGCTTGTAATTGGCGACCGTAATGCCACGCTGCCATAGATGCGGTCAATGGATTGACAAAATCTTTTGAGGCACTCCAAAGCGGTAGATTTAGCCATCATGTAAATGAACCGTGCTTCGGCCATCCTGCTTCAGTTGATGAGAATTCGTTCAGGTGGATGCAGCACTTGAAGTTGGACACCAAATACGTTGCGTTGAACGGTTTCCACAAAGGCAAACAAACCTTTGCCTGTTTCCGTTCTGCTGAATCCATCAGTAACCCGAGCAAGGTTACTGTTCTACAAGGAAAAGAGTACAAGCAGCTCCTTCCGAAGACATCCTGCAAACTCAAAACTTCCTGCATTTCAAGAATCCACGTTTCACAAATCAAACGCTGTTCACGTCTGAAGGTTAATTTCATTTCTACTCATTCTGGCACGACACGAGAACGCATTAAAAGACAGGTCCGTAGCGTTCCGGTGAGTGACCCAAAAGAATTAAAGTTTGAGCGATTACCAAGCTCACTCAAGAACCAGATCATGACACAGCTGCTGCAATCAATTCCGCCCAATAAGATTGTGTGGAACATAACGCAAGCGCTTCAGAACCCTGAATTAAGGCAAGCAGGGCTTGTTCAGGAATTTCTTGATCGTTTGTACGATAGTATTTCTGTTTACATTCCTCAATATAGGATGACCTCCGATGTCAATTGGTCACAATCAGGGATGTTTATATCTGCAAGGCGATAATCGACCGAATGGCAGGAGGTAAATGCATGCAGCGATGTTGTAATGGCTGATCGGCTTATTTTGCAGCTACAGCACCAGAAATACCCGGTGCTGTATTATAAAAAGGTCAGGGTGATGGCTCCAAATTGTTTGAACTGTTCAGATGACCTTTTCACTTTAGCACCAGGACTGGACGACGCAACTCAAAAAGGATTCGACAAATCGGATTTGTTTCTGATTTTTCAAACACAATTCATGGCGGAGCGAATGCTGCTGTAAGTTTATCATGTAAAAGTCTTTGTTTGCTAACTGAATTCGCTCATAGGTTCGGCAAGAATAATTTACCATTGATTCAACTCATGACACTGCACCTGCAGGACTGAAGCTGATAACAATTGTTGCCGTCGATCCACAATCTAATGAAGGTTATTCATGCTGTTTCTGCTTCTGTTCGAAGGAGAACGGCAATGCTTTACAAAAATTGTTCAAATCGTTAAACGTGAGTTATCTAGAGAAATTAATATATTAGTTCTAAAGCATCGTCAATTAGGAACGTCAACCTTCTTGGTGTCCTACCACTATGGTCTCCGAAGGTGACAACACGGCGTGGTCTGAATCAAGTCAAGTGCTGATTTCCCTGAAAAACCACTATTCTTGCTCTTGGCATATTGACAAGAACTGGAAAAAAAATGTAAAACTTCCTGCCTGTATTTACGCCACTGATCACTGATCCCTTTTGTAGGTTAACCAAAAAGTTTCCAAGGAGAACAGACTGGCTGTGTATCAAGATCTGACGTATCTTCGAACGGAGAGTGATCGCACAGCTTTTCAAAAAAGTTTTGAAGGGTTCGCTTTCAAATGGCTCAAACTAGGTGACGCAGATTTGGTGAGGTATTTTGTTGATCATTACGCAAACCGTCCAACCACTTGGGCGGTTGCTTCAGGAATCGCGACGTTCCGGATACGGCTGCTCACGTTGAGGCCTGGCATCACGTTCTCAAGTACAGCATTCTTGAGAAGAAGAGCCGATCAAAACTCCACTCATCCATCCAGGCGTTGATAAGTGCCGAGACACAATACTATATCAAATTTTCTAGGTAAGTTCATTTATCAATCCTTGAAATCCGTTAAAGGATTAAGCGTCGCCAGGAAAATGCACGGCATCGATTCGCGCGGCTGTCCTGCTCGTTTGAGAGACAGTATCAAGACAATGCGATTGATGTCTAAAGATCAAGCTCATGTGATCGAACCTGAACCAAATTTGAGCGAAGAAGTCGCCCGATCTTTTTTCGTTCGAAGCAGTTCACAAAACCGCATCTACTATGTTTCTGCTGTAAGTGAGTTGGTCAGTAATTAATATTTTCTGTAGATGTAGTTTGTGCTTAGATTTTTACTATCGCTTTCTGGTTATTCCTTTTTCTATTATCTCATGTTTTTTCTAGAATTGCCGGGATTAGAGTCCCTTCTTCGTAGTCGGTTTTGCTGCCCAAGTTTCGTTAGCCCTATCTGTGCGCGCGAGATATATATGATGATGCTGAGTTATTACCATCCCTTCATACTGAACAGCATTATTGTGTCCAAGGATATTCGGTTAATGGCTCATTTTATGAAGGGAGCAATCTAACGATTTATTTTCAAGACGTCGACAATTCAAAACACATTCTCATTTGTCTGACTGCCGGCGAAACTCAGCGAATCATGTCTTTTCAATATGTGAAACCATCGCATCAATACATCATCAATTTCGAATTTTGGCAGGATACTGCCAAACAGAAGGCATTCATGCTGATGCCTGCTTTACCATCAACGCTTGAACCAATACCCTTTCTGATACGTGATCGTGTTCAAGTGTTTTGGACACACATGAATCTGCCTTGAGTTATGGTATTCATCATTTGGGTTTTGCTCACGGAGATGTTTAACCTCCCAACATTTGCATATCCTACAATGCAGACTTTACACTAATCGATCTTGGAAATATCACAAGATTCGGCCAGCGAATCAAGACGACACCCGCGTACCTTCCATCCGATATGGATCATGATACCATTAGAGCTTCTGCTGAACTCGATTGGTGGATGCTATGTTTGACTCTAGCTGAGAAATGCTGTGGCAAAGAATATGGATTGGAAATAGGCATTCGTAAGACTCCATGACGTCAACAGGTTCTGGAGCATTTAATGGCACACCTGCCTTCCAATATTCTGCGTAACTTAAAAGCAAAGTTGGATTTATAACCAACTTTGTCATTATTATCAAGTCAAGGCCCATCATTTAACATTAGTTACAATAAACCCCCTATTATTAATTTTCAATAAATCCCCAATTTATTCGTCCCCAAATAAATATTTTTTTTTTAAATCATCACAATACCGTCGCGGACATCTTGACTGTCATAGATTACTAAGGGAGTATAGTAACATGATTCAATAAGGCTTGCCCGGGCAACCCTTCTGTCAATATCAAAGGCCGTTTTCGAATAGATCTCGTCGAAAGGAACAAAGCAACGGCCCCGGTTTTTTAAATTTCCAAATACTCGCGCAGTTTTAATGGTTTGTAGTTGTAAGGGGACCGTCGGAATGCACCAATAGGCGCATATCTAGGTTTCTCACTAGCAAAATAAAGTGCGTCAGTGTAGGGAAAAAGTGCGCTGTCAGAAAAGTCCGGAGAGAGCGCATTTCTTTTTTAACTTGATTTTGATCATCCTGGCGCGGTGCGGCAGACTTCTATCGTTCGCCATGCCTTGAAAGCGAAAGCTTTTCGCTCACCTGACTCGAATGAATGCGGAAAGAGCTAAGAGGGCTTCTTTGCGCTCTGAGGGCGGCCCCGCCGCTGCTATTGAAATTGCAGAGAGCCAGCGTCCAGATTCTGAAGATTCGGATAACGACGAACTTCCATATTGGCCAGCCGAAGATGATACTGAGCCTATTTGCCTTTCTGATGGGGAGATCGAGTCGCTGAAGCTAAAATGGGTTCCAGAAGCGCGGTCAATTAACAGAAGGCCCCATATTGGAACTAGCCGATGGACGCTCTGGTGGCTTCAAGGTTAAATCTAAAGGATGGAGGGGCAAACATAAAGGTAGTAATGAGAGATGGTTGGTTTATCAGCGAAACTGGTCAGCGGATCGTCCACTCGAACAGCAATGCGAAGGGTGAGCAGAAGGGTTTACGGACAATTTTAAAAGAGAGAAATCTCTGGAGAGAAGGAATGAAGCGGCAAGCTTTGAATCTTCTCAAGAGCCAGCCTGATTTCCTCGCGCAAAAGGAATGGCTGACCGAAACTGTGACGGCTTATAGTGGTTTCGCTATTGATTTCTTTCCAAAATTTCATTGCGAATTTAATTTTATTGAAATGTTTTGGGGAGCTGTTAAACATTACACGCGTTTGCATTGCAATTATTCTTTTAACGGTTTGGTCAATATATTAATTACCCTTGGCTTTATCTTCTGTTTCCATTATCCAGATTCGCCGATTCGCTCGAAAATGCTTTAGGTTGGTACTATTTGGCGTTATGGTTTTGTTTGCTTAACTTTGCATAACTGTAGATATATGGATGCATATCGGGAGAAAAACGGAGAAGTTTTATCAGTTAAAGATGTGGAGCGTGCTGTTCGCAAGTTTAAAAGTCACCGAACGATCCTGAGTCGCGCCGTTTAAGTTGCATTCCTGGTGCCTTCTGGATTACAATTTGTTTGCTGTTGTCTGTGCTGGTCCGCATTTCTTCTACAAAGTAGATTCTCGAGACTGACCTTGCAGGCTCAATAGCCAATGGACAATATCGAAGGGGTTGGAACTCTCAGAACAATCGCCTTTGTTTTGTTCCGCGTAATCAGACGCTGTTTAGCCAAATTTCTATCAAACAGCTTTCCAGAATGTATTGCATTTTCGAGACAATCGACGCTGCTAACAAAGTCAAGAGTCATATAGAGAAGCTTGATAGCACAAGTTGATTGAAAATAGATTCGCGGATTCATCTCGTTAAACAAATCTTTCAAACAAAGACATAGTTTTGCATGACCGCGATGAAAATCAATCGTAGGACGGCGACCTCCGGGATGCTGGAACCTAGAAGTATGGACAGCCGGTGTTGGCATCCGTCCTTGCTGCTCGTGGCGAACGTCGCCGATCGGCCTGATAACAGCACCTTGCTGACCTGCTCACAGACGATCGAATCTGAGCGCGACATTGCCTGCATCACCGTCTCCATCGCCGAATCGACGTTGGCCTCCGCCTCCAATCTCTCGGCGAACGCATCGACGACGTCTTTGACGGACTCCCCTTTTCGTAGGAACAGCAGCCGATCCAGGGCATACAGGCCCAGCTGCGACGTGCCCTTGATTTTATGCTTGCATTTCTCTAGACGATCCAACGCCGAGGCCAGGGCGTCCTGCGTCGGCGATTCGGCGTCGTGATTTTGTAGTCGTTGAAATAGCGGCGTCCAGATCGAGAAGATGTCGTGCCTGGCGACGAATTCGCCCAAATCTAGCGACGCCTTTTGGACGGCGGATCGGAGCGGGACCACGACCGAATTCGTCACATTGATGATGTGACGAATAGCTTCTTGGGAACATCAGGTAGAGTAGAAATCCAATCATCGTTTTGAAACCAGGCTGGACATAATGCTGGTCTTCATAGACTGAGCGAACCGAATCTCGGAACCGGAACATGATCGCATCGAACGCCCACAGAAGCTTCTCGCCGAGCCCGATCAGCTGGTCTCTGTCAATCTCGGGATGGTCGTTGATCAAATCAACGACCCAGAGACGGACCGACATGGAGATGAAGGGCCGGCACCGCTTCAGCTTCGACACGACGGCACATTGCCGATGTTCTTTGATATCATGGATAGCGCTCAGAAGCAAACCGGGCACGAACGTCGATTCACAGCCTCGGGGTTCGGTATAAGCAGCGGTGACAGCGATCCGCCTCGTCTGATGAAATGGAGATAGGATCTGAAACGAATCGAGATGCGGCCTTACAGCGATCCGCCTCGTCTTAAGAAATGGAGATCGAATATGAGACGAATCGAGATGTGGCCTTACTGTCCAGGGCGGAGTCGCCGTGATGCTCAATGGTGATATTGCCAGCTGGGCTGCACTGGCGTTCAGAAAGAAAGCGGCGAGCAGAAGCGTTAGCATTGATTGGAAAGGATTGAACGTTGCAGTCGTGTGAAGGACTCAAGGACGACGCCTTCGCTGCGGGATGAGAACGACGAGTCACCCAAAGAGCGGCGCTTTTGACAGTGACCATCAGGGAGACCTGTGGACTTGGCGTGAAACCCGCCAAATATCCGGAAGAGCCAAGGATGGGCATCTGGTCAGCTTTACCAACAGAAATAGAAGTTCACTAGTTGGATGAGAAGGGCCGGACCTGTTATAGGCGCAAGATCGGTAATAAGCCAGTGATTAAGGTCAAAACTCTTCCCAAATCATGAAATCATTCTCTATAGACGGTCTATGAAAATGAGATAAACGAGTCTAAATTGCACCAGTGAAGTTAAATGGATAGAAGAGGCAAACAAAGCGAAGGTGAGATTCTGATGATCTGAGGTGAGCATGATGCGGTGACGAACTGCGTGCTGGTCCGCCAGAAGGTCGACGATCTGGCCGACCTCTCCATGTCCAGTCATCGCTCTCCGAATGTCGAGATCACCGAGATCGCACACGACACCATGTCGTTCACGTTGTCGGGCGTTGATACGTCGGTGGCCAATGCCCTGCGCCGGGTCATGATCGCCGAGGTCCCGACCCTCGCCATCGACCTGGTCGAGATTCGTGTGAATACTTCCATCTGCCATGACGAATTCATCGCTCACCGGTTAGGGCTGATTCCCTTAATCTCTGTCAACGCCGATACATACAATTACGCCAAGGTCGTTGGGCGTCCTTGCTGCTTCTCTGAAACTGAGATTGCATAGGATTGTAAATGTGATGGGAACTGTGTCGATTGCTCGATCACATTTGAGTTGTCAGTACGTAACAATACTTTGGAAGATATCAGTATCACATCACATGATCTGATTCCGGTTGGAGAAACCGATATCAAACCCGTCGACAATCGGGATAGTCCAGAGAAGGTCGACTGGCGTTCTGCATTTGTCGCTTGGCTGACGATTTTTTTCAGATTCTTATCGTGAAATTGGGTCCGAATGAGGAATTGTCGCTGTCGGCGATCGCCAGGAAAGGGACCGCCAAAGAGCACACCAAATGGTCTCCGGTTGCAGTCGCCACATACCAATTCGATCCCCTAATACAGGTTAATTCGTCCAGAATGGATCTGTTGACGGAATCGCAGAAGAAGGCGTTTGTTTCCAGCTGTCCAACTCGTGTTTATCACTACGAAGAGCAGGTGAACGTTTCAATTGATTGCATTCGTTAAGTTACTGATTCACTTTCAGCATCGGGTTGTAGTTGTTGAAGAATCTGTATCCTGCATGTTCTGTGAGCAATGCTTACGAGCTGCTGAATCATTCAATGTTAAAGATCTTGTGAAAGTCTCCGTCAAACCAGGTAATTGTCGTGGCATCCTGCGCTTTGTCAATGGCATTAACTTTTGATAGGGAGATTCCTATTCAAAGTGGAATCAACGGGAGTCATGCCGCCGGAACAGATTGTGTTTGATGCTTTGAAAATCTTATCGGATAAATTAGACACAGTGGATCACGAAATCCATGAAGCAGCATAAATCAAATCCCTGTATGTCATCGCAATCTTTCTAATTTTAATGTATGTTAAATTGGATGCGGTGGATATCAAGATATATGCATGAAGCAACATATTCTGAGTTCTTAAATGTTCTAGTTTTAAGTGTATGGTATTTCATAAAACAAACAGCGGCGTTTCATGTGGAAGAAAAGCTCTTCTTGAGTAGAACGTGGCTATAGCATTGCGTTCAGTCTGGTTAATAACAACCGATAAGCGATACTCACTATCTAGCGGGTAGTGCATTAAATTGCTAACTCTGCTGGTGTAGATATCTGCATATCTCGCGATGTTGTAGAAGTAATGTGTTTTTGCATTATATGTGCTACAGATCGGTTAGTGTCTTTCGATCCAAATCTGGATATGTTTTTTTGTACCGGAAAATGCTGCCAAAATTCACATTGATGCAGCGTTTTAAACGAAGACGAAGTTCGTTCCGCTCTTTCTTCAGTTCAGCGAAAGCTTTTTTCACTTCGTTATCAGTTGATATTGTCTGTCCATCTGCGATCAAGCGCTCAATCTGAATCAGACGGGCAAGATTATTTCGATAAGATTCTTGACTCGTAATTTGGATCTCGCGTTCTGCATATGCTTCAGTCGCATTCGTCCGGCATTGGATAACCTACCCAATTCTTTGATCACAGCAGCCGTTTTCCACGCCCCAAGCCTTTATGATATCAGAAAGAAGTTGACAAATTGACGTCAGGTTCCACCTTTGTGGTTCAAACAGGTCAGAATTAATATGATCACCGAAATACAGCACTGTATCGCCTGCCCACTTCGTAATCCGGTTGAATTCAGCAAGGGAGCCTTGCTAATCAATGTCAGTAATGCCTCATCAAGCATCTTCTGCTTTCAATACCGTATATATCTCTGATCGCTCAAACTTATCAACGCGCGATAACGCTTGCTTTCCTGATTCATCGACTCGACGAAACTTCGACTGTCTCACATACCAAGCCGGTTTGCCTGCAGAAGCTATAACAACATCGAACATGGACCTCCAGTCGTCGCCATAAATGAAAGACATTCCCGTATTGATGAAGTGATATGGGGAATTGGAAAGCAGAAAGATCTGTGTACGGGTTGAAGAGGTGTGAGAGAGGATGGATAGTGTTAACCTTCTTTCCAGCATCTGCCAATGTCTGGATATATTGCTTCGTAGCTATGCTTTTTGACAGGAATCTCTCTGGATGATCCATGATATGCTGATGGATGATTCCGTTCGCATGTAATTTCTCAAGCGACTGTCTAACGTCCTGATAGATATACAACGGATGGAATTCGGCTTTGACATCTCGAAAGTGTTGCACAACATCAGCAAGCAAACCTGTTATGAGTTACATGATATACAACTGCTGTGAGCTCTTACACGCCTCAGGCAAGCTGAATATGTCGCTTAAAAGCCGCAAACCGCTGGATTCATCTGTCAACAAAATGAATCTTGGTGAAGGGATCAGGCATCTCTTACAATCTTGAGGCATTCTTCTTCCTTGGTAAACTTCAGAAACAGTTTCGGCAGGAACCTTGAAATTCGGTTAATTTTGTTGTCCTGGTGGAATGCAAGTAAATCAGTACCTTTTCGCGTCCCAAAAGTATTGTATCATTCTGAAATTCCCCGAATTGATCAAGCTTTAAAAGATAACCTAGAAAAGTCAGATAATCATGGAAAATGCAGCGATCAAATGGACCTGTTGTTCGGTCGAAATGGAGCCCTTTGATTACAAAATTGGGATCAAACTTCTTCTGTTTGAGTTCTTGTGGATATCCAAGCTCGTCGACCAGTACTTCGGCACCTAGGTCTACAGAAAAAGTTATTGCCATCCTGAGGATTCATCATGCCGATACCGTATATATGGCTTTCAAGTTGACTATTGTAGTTTGCTAATGTGTAATCGTAATCGAATCTAATCTAACTTAAGATAATGAATGTATAGTCTGATGTAAACTCCAATACCCATAAACGTTGATGTATTGCAGCCCGGTGTCATTATTAACGAAGACTCCGTGTTTGCTCTGGATCGGATACGAAAGCGCCTTAGCGGAATGCAATGATTGAACCTCCTGGTATCGTTTGAGAAAATCGGCAACCTTGGTTGAAAACGCCCGACGTATGGACTTCTGTATGGGTAGAGCCATCTCTAAATGAGACGAGTATGAACAGGATGCCTCGTTAACGATGCAGTCAGCTTACGTTACAAATGAAGAGTAAAAGAGGCCGCTTTCTCCAGGCTTCTGATTCTCTGGCTGTCATCTTCCCACATCGATATCGCATCCATTCACTCCTTCCAGATTATATGTGCAGAATCGAGCATTCCTCTATCGAGTTCGAATTACACGTTCAAGTAATTGAAATGACAAAATTTTGCCTTATGATTGAATTTCTTTAGAAAATTAACTATGGAATTTATTTACATTAAAGGTTATTACAATAAACGAACTTGTACAAGGGAGCAATTATCTGTAGCAAGGACAATGTCGTTGACAGAATCGGGGCGCACGTCGACCGAATTCAGAGGCATTAGGAGCTCCAGCGAGGTATCATCGTCCGTTGACAGGTCGTCTTGAGAAAGCCTGGTGTCGGAAAGCACCAGACGACCGTCTTGACCGCAAGAAAACACCATCCCAGACTGAACAGGAAGGCTTGATAGCGACCTTGAGAGACGAGTTAATACACTGGCATTATGCCGGTAGCATAACAATGTACCAAATCGGGGAGGCAATCGCATGACGACCGGCCGCGCTGATGCATTCCAAAGTAGCTGGTTCGCCTCGACCATATCTGATATCCCAGACGGAGATGACGCCATCGATACCGCCGGCTACGATCGACGACAGTTCTGGGATAGACAACACCGATGTGATTTCAGAGCCAGACAAAGACGAGCTGAGAATGGATCAATATTGGTCGCTTGATCTTACGATAAACAATCGAAACGACAACCAAATCAAACACAGATTTCGGCACACAACAGAAATTGAATCAGAGCGGCTATAAAATCATTTACGTCAATGGAGCTGGGGATGAAGCCTGCTGACGAACATCCCAGAGAGAAAGTTGTTTGGACATCCCGCCTACTACCAAGGTGGATGGCGTCATAAACGACACATCCCGAAGAGAGCCAGCGCTGACCCTCTGATGGAAGAAGGACGCTCCAGTCTCAACTGCCATCACACTGAGGTGCCCATCTTCACCGACACTACCCAGGCCGCTATCAAACCGCCGATCCAGAATGCTGAGCGCCGAAACGGCATCTAACAGACATCATCAATCACTTTTTGAAACTTGTATCACGAGCCAATAGCGAAAGTTTGAATGCTACAAAGCTAATCCCTGTAAAACTCGAAATAAATTTCTGAATTTGAAAAACGTACGTTTATGACGCTTAACAGTTCGAAGCGTAGTGAAGCTTTGCTGTTCTAAACGCCCAACAAGTAAAGACCCCGACCCAAGCCCACTAACTGTAATTCCTTCCCGATTGCAAGCGATATCCATAACGCTACTGTCGACCTCGACAGAGCAGATAGGTTTGGGTGTCGTATCCACCATCTGATGCAGCTGCCAGACTTCGATACGATTTGTCTACAGATGAACCATCAGCGACATCGGGTTGGCAGAATACCGACATACATGTTGGGCGTAGGACCCAAAGATGACCTGCCGGGATTGCAGCCATCGGGCGACCTTCAGCTTGCGCTGGGCTGGATGGGAAGCCCAGTCGGCCTTCAACGTCATGGCGACAGATTTGATGGCCAAGACGACGGAGTTCCCGCACCAATTTCGAAGATTCAAGCAAACGAGCTATCTCATGAATATATTCCTCAGCAACAGCCCGAGACGATTAATTCAAATGTTTATTTATCAAACGTGCCCTAAACGTCATCCTCAGCGGCGTTGAAGCCATTACTGATCGGGAGCTTACATTTGCAATTTTCGGAATTGTGAGTAGAAGCTCGAAATGATGATTTGGAGCTCATACGGGGACCCCTACTTGAGCTTCGACGTCGTCTTCTGCTAGGCGCTATCTCCTGAGCAAACAATGATGAATCTTGCAAAAATGAATGCCAAATTACAGATTACAGGCTTTGCATTCAATTTAGAATCATCGACCTTTTCTGTCACTTTGGCCTGATAAACAATGAGACGTACTGTAGCACAGATTCGAAACGGTTTCATTCACCGGTCCCATTTTTAAACTTAATTGGGACATTTCCCGATTTCGCTCCTTGCAATCACTTTCCTATCGAATCTTTGATCAGTAGGGTAGAAGGAAAACCAATAACTTCGATTACCTCCGATGCACTTTGAGTTAGATCATGCTCAATGGTTTCCACCTTGGCTTGTTTCGGACAGGGACTTCTTACATCATTATCATCTTTACGCTCAGGAGAAAAATACTTTGTGATGGGATTTGGAGATCTTTCCTTCGAGATTTTGGGTATTCTTGACCATTTGTTGAATTTCCGCCTTTTCTTTTCGGAATCAGCTGCAGAAGTCACTGATTTCGCGTTGACAGTTTTTGAACCTGAACTTGAACCATAAAAGTCCCTATCGCTGAACCTCGATTGGGAGAGGCTGGGAGATTGCGAAAAGGGTTTCGGCGCTTTTTTCAGCGAACCCAACCCCTTTCTTGGTGCATCTTGAAATTGACCGTCCTCTTCGCATTCCGAAACTTCAGGTTTCGATTTCAGCCGCTTTGATGAAAGAGACTTCGGTGTTTGCGTCAGCGAACCGGATTGCTTTCTTGTCGCATTGAAATCTTGATCGTCAGCATCGCTGTCAGAAACGTTAGGTTTCGATTTCGGACGACTCGGTGTAGTCGAAGAATCAAGGTTGGAGCGATTCAGCGATTTCTGCGATTGGGGACGATTGGGAACCGTCAGCTGAGGAAGAAATTTCATCCGATTCTCCTCCTCTTCCTCACTATCGTCACAATTCGGTTTCCAACCAGGCCTGGAGCAACATTGAGATTTGAGCTTAGGTGAGAAAGTTTTCTATTTGTACCGTTCTGCTGGGACATCGTGTCGTTTCGGCGTCTGTTCCCTTTTTGGTGACGGGTCGACTTTCTTCTTCGGCTTCTTCTTTGGCTTGGGAGTATAATCAGCATCTTTGGCTTCCTGCTTACCAACTTCGACTTTCTATCGAGCAAATAATTAGATTGTGGGTAGAAAACAACCCAATGGAACGAACTCGGGTATTGCCGAAAGGATCCCTGAACATATGAGCATATGCAGGGTTCTCGGCTTTCAAAGTGTCGATACGATCTTGCACAGATTGGCATATCATATCAGCGATACGAACACCGTTGACGCTAGATGTCTTGAGCTTGTACTTGCGCAGAGGCATCGATTTGGTCTCGATCGGTTTCAGCATTTTAACCTAAGCTCGGAGGATGGATTCGAAAGACGAGCGTCGAAGGCGATGGGGCTGATTACCGAATCATCCATAGTGAGAACATGACCCGAATCCAGCTCGAGCGGGATCTGAGACTCCGAATAACGACTCGGATGGTGAACCTATTAGATTCAGAATTACATTGATGTCAAGAGCTCGTTAAGCTGAACAATTTCCAGAAATCATAATGCTTCCAAACAAACGTAAATGAAAGGCAGCGCTTTAGAATGGCAAACGCTTAACTATAAGAAAAACACCTTCCGACCGTGAGAACGCGGGCATACATTTCAGACTCTTCGCGACCAGCAATCATGCCAGGAATCCAGAAGAAGATGTGAGCTCCGGCAGCCAATTCTATGGTAGGGGGCGGTTCATTCGCGTCAGCAACTGCACAACACCTTAGACGGCTGCAATTAACAGTGATCAGCTTCTAGTACTGGCCGAGCGCTGCGTTGCTTTTTCAACCAAGCGCTGATACTCCTCCTGGACCTGTTTCTTTCTTGTCTCATACAATTGAGTTGTCAGAGCCAAGACTTCATCGAATTGGTTCCTTAGCAGTGATGTCTGGTTCCCGTTTCCTGCGTCTGGGACGAATTTCGACACCGATCGCGGCTCAAAAAGACATAGAGAATTCCTTTCTTTGGAGAATTTCCTGATGCATTCCGTTTTCAACACGAACAGCCAATCGAAATTTTCAAATGTTTACCTTGAAGCGAGAATGTCATCGAGATTCTTGTGATGTCTCAAAATGAAGCAGATGATGCATTTTGTAGGCTCATCAGGGACCCTTGCCTCGACGACGACAGCAGGCCACATGCTGGTGCCTTGCTTCGTTCCGGGCCCCCAGACTACATCGCCATCTGAAAACCCGCCCATGAAAGCTCCCGCGCCGTTCCGAAAATCGACAGAATAATCGGCTGCTGTCTGCGCCGTTGCCAGGTGCGGAATCAAAAATGTCACCAGATCGACCCAGCACACACCGTAACATGACTGTAGCCTTTTAAATGTGCCTCAGCATTCATGCATATCACATCTTGTGCTATACTTTTACTGATTTTGCCTGACCTTATCGCTGTGCCATCTCAATGCTTTTGAAGCAATCGTCCGCGCCTTGACTTCCCAGAATTGCTTGAAAGCGGTTAGCATTGCTGTTTGTTCAACAGGCTTAGAAGTTTAAAAGGTGTTTAGTTTCAAAAGAATGGCTTAAACAGGTGTTTAATTTCATGAGGATGGTTTCTATAACCATTCTTGAAAATGAGTTACATATTCTCCGCAGTTCCTTTTGTAAGCTTCTTTCTGCTACTTCGCTTTGGACGATCTTCGTTTATAGAGTGGCCGGTCTTGTAGCTGGAGTTAGAAGCGGCGCCATGAGCCTCTTTATCGCTTCGATCTAGAACCTACGAGCCCATCACTACCGACATCAAGGCTATTGTTTGATCAACTGTGAACTCGATGCATTTCCACCCATGGTGTGTTTACTAACATACGGTGCCATAATCTTGGCTCGACTATAATCAAGTCCTGCGTCAAACTCTGCACAGCAAGAACTGCAAGAGATGAGCATTCAAACGGCATCATTTGGATTCATTTCTCATTTCTGCAATTAATTGATATCTCTCCTGCTGCGCGCATCCACCGGCAGATAAACAGCCGTTAAATTGATCCTGTTTAATCTTCCAGCTTGGCATTTCTCTCCATTGCCTAGGTAGAGCATTGACCGAACGATCAAGAAGCAATCTAGGGCTTATATATTTCGGAGCTAGAACCCATGAGCTTGACAGGATAGATCTCGCTGCAGATATTTATCCCTAGCGCAAGCAGCTTCTGGATTCTTTGCAGAACTCTTCGTCGGAACTTGAAGGGCATTGCGTCATCAAGTCAACAGTCATCGCCCAGTGTTGTGATTCCGGTTCTCTTCAGCCAGTTCTGAGGTCACCTTGTTACAGAGAGAATCTCTCATTCACTCTGTCTATATCTGCATCAGCATCCATCGTTAGAAGAAGGCCGCTGGATTGCACGCCCCAGCGATGGATAGCTTCCGGACGCAAGATCTGGCGAAGATGCCGGTCTCGGCGCTGACAATCGCCGCCTGCTGCGGGGTCTACGTCTACCAGCGCGTTAAAGACACTGACCTCTCGAAAATCTGGTTTTCATACAACCGTATGCTGTCGCTTTACCGTGCAAATCAGCTGCCTGATTCAGCGGTCTGTAGAAATCGTTGCGAAGAAAGAATTCTGGCGCATCGTAACGTCCGCATACACGCACGGCGGCTTACTGCATTTGGGCATGAACATGTTTACAACATTTCAGCAAGGAATGTCCTTTGAAGCCTATGTATGCAGAACTGAATCAGCCTTACAATTGGCCTGAGATGTTCTTCAGATCGGCTGGTTGAACTTTTCGAAAGCGATCTATTTCCTTGTCATGCTATCCGCGCTGGTGACACTTGTCGTATCGTTCATTCTGAATCGAATGGGCTACAGCCAATACGCCAACATGCCAGCTGTGGGATATTCCGGGTCGGCATATCATTCGGCTGCGAGGGCTCTGCGCTGACAAATGCTTTCAGGGTTCTTTTCGGGATCTTTGCCTTGGAATCGCTGCAGAGACCATTTGACACTGTCTTACTGCTGTATTTCATTCCGGTCCCTTTCATCGTTGTTCCCTTTATCTACTTGGTCGTCATGCAAGTGTTGGTCCCAAACGTATCGTTTATTGTAAGCTCATGGGTCCGAGTATCTCGCTCGTATCTGATTCGGGTTTAGGGCCATGCGGCCGGTATCGCTGCTGGGTATTTGACGTATTTCCTCCGAATTAATAGATGGTTCGATTCGATTGCCTTCGGCATTGCGCTCGCCTTGTAAGATTCCTTGCGTTCTTTCGATTCCTTTTCTGAATCAATTTCTCGCAATCAGAACGGCGACAGTGAGTGTCTATTCTTATAAAAAAATCCACGGTCGTAGCCAGCACTGGGAGCTTCCATCGCATTCGTCAAGTGCTGGAGGAGGAGGAGGCAAGGCTCGAATTGTTAACGGGTAAATTTTCAACGGTTGCGCTGAGATTGTTGTTCTTGACCTTAAATTCCAGAGTTCTAATCCGAAGTTGAAACCTATATTTTCGTAATAAAATTGCTATTCAGAAGTGGCTAGCTTTATACTGCCAGGGTCCTATTGCGATTAATCTTGAATATGTGAACAGATTGGCAATTAAATAAAAAAAGAGAATGAAATGGAAAGAATTCGGTCAGAGGTCTTCAGTTTATTCCGATGCAGAGCAATGCTTTCCTGCCAACTAACGTCTTGCGTTGCTATCAATTTGATAGAATCAACAGCAAATGTACATAAAGAACAACGTCCCTAGTGTACATCATCGATCTAAAACGTCCTCGATCCCCAGTCGTGATAGGAAACGAACAATGGCTTTGACGTGTCCCAGGCCGACTGCCTCCGTCATCGGAGCTAAAAAAAGAACGGGCGTGGACTGCGACCTGGGTGACGGCGCAACCTGCGCTGGCTGTCGCCTGTCAACTTGAGGCCCTCTTGTCGGATTTTAGGGGGTCGTGACACACACTCCACGGCACGCGCTCCCTTCTCTCATTCTGATATCGATCGAGCACGCGACCCTACTCTACGATCTACTCGACTTCTGCTCGATCCGTATCTGTCCTTTCATTCTGCATTCGCATCTACATCTCGAACACCAGTTCAAGCAACCAACAGAACAGCAATCATGTGTGACGATGAACTCCAAGCTTTGGTCGTCGACAACGGCTCCGGTATGGTGAAGGCCGGATTCGCCGGTGACGACGCCCCCCGTGCTGTCTTCCCATCCATCGTCGGCCGTCCCCGACACACCGGTATCATGGTCGGCGCCACCCAGAAGGACGCCTACGTCGGTGACGAAGCCCAAGCCAAGCGTGGTATTCTCACCCTGAAGTACCCGATTGAGCACGGTATCGTCACCAACTGGGATGATATGGAGAAGATCTGGCACCACACCTTCTACAACGAGCTTCGTGTCGCCCCTGAAGAGCACCCGGTCCTGTTGACGGAAGCTCCTCTGAACCCCAAGGCCAATCGTGAAAAGATGACTCAGATCATGTTCGAGACCTTCAACACGCCGGCCATGTACGTCGCTATCCAGGCCGTCCTGTCTCTGTACGCCTCCGGTCGTACCACGGGTATCGTCCTGGATTGTGGTGATGGTGTCTCGCACACGGTCCCCATCTACGAAGGTTACGCTCTGCCTCACGCCATCCTTCGTCTGGATTTGGCCGGACGTGATCTGACCGACTACCTGATGAAGATCTTGACCGAGCGTGGTTACTCGTTCACGACCACCGCCGAGCGAGAAATTGTTCGTGACATCAAGGAGAAGCTGTCGTACGTCGCCCAGGACTTCGACTCCGAACTTTCCAACTCTGAACAATCCTCTGAAGTCGAGAAATCGTACGAGCTGCCAGATGGTCAAGTCATCACTGTCGGCAACGAGCGATTCCGATGCCCAGAAGTTCTGTTCACACCATCCCTGATCGGCCTTGAACAGGAAGGTGTTCATCAGCTGACTTACCAATCGATCATGAAATGTGATGTCGATATCCGTAAGGATCTGTACGGCAACATCGTCCTGTCTGGTGGTACCACCATGTTCGACGGTATCGCCGACCGTATCTCCAAAGAAGTCACTGCTCTGGCGCCGTCTTCGATCCGAGTCAAGGTCGTTGCTCCCCCTGAACGTAAATACTCTGTCTGGATCGGTGGATCGATTCTGTCGTCCCTGTCCACCTTCCAACAGATGTGGATCAGCAAGGAGGAGTACGATGAGGCCGGTCCCGCCATCGTCCACCGCAAGTGCTTCTAAGTGCTTTCATTTCTTCTCAGGCCCTCTCTCAAACTGTTTTGTTTTTTTGTGCTTGTACATGATGTGAATATCTAAATTCGACCCTTTGGGCGAACTGTCCTACTAAACAATATTGTACATAGCTTGACTCACATCTTGTATCGGTTTTCACCAATAAGACTCAAATTCACTTAGCAACGAACTTCTCTATTGTAGCAATCGCAAAATAGCTCTAATTAGCTTCAGAAGACTTATTTCGCCCTTGGTATGGGTTCTGATGCTGGATTCCTCATTAGTCATTATTCATTTTCTTGGTAGCTAGTCTATTAGCAACAATCAAGAGTGATGTCTTTTAAGGAGTGATTATTTTTATTTATCTTAATGAAGGTCGAGTTGATCTCCTATCGACATTCGGCCTAAACAATCGAGCATTCCTTTCTGTCATCTGATTCTCAGCCAACATAATCTTGGTTAATGCATCTCCAGCGAACATCTCTTCATCGTCAGATTCATAGAAAGCTTCGTCTATCTCATCGGTTAAGGGGACATTCAGTGCTTTCACCTTCTTAAGAATCTGAAGCAATCTGTTAATTGCCAAACGATAGTTATGCATTTAACATGAACCTTTTCGACTTCTGCCTTGAGCTTTTGCCGTTCTTGTAAGTTCTCCTCAATCGCAATGAGCACTAAGCAATAGTTTTCGATATCATGAGCCCGGACGTTGTCATAGCTCGGAAAGGTCGTTGGTGTTTGCATTTTCCATACAGCTAAATACAGGTTTAGCTTCAAATAATAAGTGTTGCAACAAATTTAGAAAGTAGTCTTCTGGCAAATGATTCGTAAACAATTCAATGTTATCAAAAAAGGCAAAAGATTTCAAATTAATTTGATATAGTGTGGTGGCAGCACACGTAAATCGTGATCGGAAGGATTCCAAGCAGAATCTCTGCTTTGACCGAAGATTACAGCAGCGCATAGAATGATTGCAAAAAGCATTTCGCTTCCCAAGCTAATAACAGCAACCTTGTAAATGTTTTTTAAACACTCCCAACACAAAAAAACTGACAAACACTGGAAAAGAATCCCAGATGGAGCAAGACAGTAAAATTAAGCTCTACATCGCCCGAACCTGCAATCTCTTATGACAGAAGCAGAATGAAAGAGGAACGAGGCGATAAAACATTATTAAAGGAACCCAGAAAGAAAAAATCTCAGACGACGAAGCTGTAAACAGAAGCAGAATGAAAGAGCTCTGCAAAGAAACAAACATAAAGAGCGTAAATGAGAGTCTTTAGAAGCTCATTACCAGATCTGTCTGCTGCTGATGAGATCATCTCTATAATCGGCTCTTCAATACGATCCTCGTCAGTCTTGGCAGCCTCTTTTCCGACGTCGTTCATCTCAGCGTCCTCGTTCGTCCCATCGTCAATCAGCTTCCGATGGTCGATACGACGAATGGCTCGCAGCTCGTTATGGGCGGCCAGCAAGTTCATGACAGTCAGACCGGCGATAATCTGGGTGAAGACCCACCCGCCGATTATGATGAAAACGACAGCATAGATGGCGGCTGATAACCCATAGCCCATATCTCTCAGATCCTCATAGATCGACGCCCAGCCATCCTGCGACATGAACACGAACAATGTGAACATTGCTTTCGAGATCGACGCGAAATAATCGTTCGGGACGCTCGAGAACAGATCGATGCCAATCACGGCGAAGACGAACATGACGATTAAAAGCAAGCCGACGACATTGATCATATCTGGCAGCGAACGGATGATCGACGACACTACCATCTGCATGCCTTTGAACGCCGAGGCGCTTCTCAAGCTTCGGAACGCACGAAGGATGCGAAAGATTCGCAGCAGACGACCTGTCGATACAAACGCCATCCCGGTTCCCAATAGCGAGATCACCACCAGCAAGAAATCGAACACATTCCAGCCGACCTTCCAAAACGTTCGAAATCCGTGCATCCATTTCAGGCAGAGTTCCAGTGTGAAGATCGTTAGGAAGATGGCGTCCAGCGCCTGAAAGACCGGCAGGTAGTTGATTGAGAACGACTTCACCGTTTGCAGCCCGATCATCAGCGAATTGATCGTGATCGCCAGCAGAATCACGAGCTTGAACGGCGTGCTCTCCAGCAGGGCCCCGACCAGGACCTCGCGGACGCGATCGTCGCCTTGTTGGACCACGTCGAAGTCCATGACGTCGTTGATGTTGACGAAGGCGAATTTACGTCGCGACCGCTCCGAGATTCGCAGCTGCGACGACGTCGGATATTCGCTCTTCAGGGGCCAGGAAGCCAGCGGGGCGCCGATCGCGTTTCGAGGCGGTGCCGTGAACAGTTTCCGGGGCGGGATGCCGTCCTGGCGAGCCAGTACTCCCGAAGGTTTCGGGTTAACGACGCCGCTGGCGACGTAACTTTGCTGCATTTGGTAGAGCGACAAGCAGCCGCCTGGATCGGCGTGGTCGGCCACCAGTGGCAGGTGCCGGGTCGACGACGCCGGCGACGACCCGAAGGTGACTTCGCCATCCTCGTCGATGGAGTTCTCGCTGGAATTCGTTCGGCTATGAGACCGATGCAGCTGAAATTTGGCGAGCGCTGCTTTCAGCATGATGATCACAGACGGGTTTCTCAAGCCATTATTCGATTATGCTGGCGTACCGTACTAGAACGCTTCCTAAACACCATACATTTATAGGCAGTATAATTATTGTCAGCACCCTATTTGCAGATGCCAATTGTCACTATGGTTTCTGTCTTTTAGTCCTATTTCTTCGCCGAAGATAGCATCCATAATCAAACGCAGCTTTATAATTGATAGTGAGACACTCTGGCATAGGCGATCATTAAAAATGTGTCTATTTATCTGAGTGATCATTTTTAAAACTTTTGTTCGATTTGCTTAAAATAGGTTGAAATCTGCGCGAGTTTTAGTGGATGAATGAAGCAATTGAGAGATCTCATATTCACATCCGTGGAGCTCGCTATTTGTCTGCGGGCTGCGCAATCCATATACAGACTCTAATATAGCGTCCATCATACAACCTATCGATATGGGACCTTTTAACCATCTTTGCTCAATTTCTATACGCACGTTATGAGCGCAGCTGCCATTTTTTGGTTTTATAAACCATTGTTTATTGACGTGTAGATAAGGTTAGACCAGGCAATGGAACTTGAAATGTGATGAATGATGGTGATGTTTTCTGCGATGAGGCCCACAGCGGGACAGACAGGAAACCAATGCTTAGGTTAGCGAGCGGGGTCAGCGGCGGCTTTGGCGGCTGCGGCTTGTAGAGCGCGAACCTCATCTGAGTCGAAGCGATCCGCGCCCGACAGACGCCAGATCACCCACCCGAATACGGATGCGGTAAACAACGACAGGCCGATGCCGGTCGCCTGGTTACGAGCTCGTAGCGATTTGCTGATCATCTGATGGGATCGGATTCGTCGCTGCCGGCACCTGCAAAGCTTTTGATCGATTTCCTCTAGAGTTTCGTATGTTTTGTTAGGCGCGGAGAATGTACACGGATGACCAGCCCGCTCTGACGTTCTAGCAACAAATTCTGCAACAAATTCTGCAACAACAAATTCTGCTTTAATCAGCCTGGAGCTTTGTGTAATGGGTAAGCTGAGATAAATTTTGAAATAGACTGTTATTGTCAAATCCGACATTATGAATTCCTGGAAGGATTTTTAATTAAGGTAACTCTTGCTCCCCCTAAGAAATATGAAGTGCCGCTCCTCAGATGACAGCGATAGCGATTCCGACTCGTTAGAAAATACTTGAACAAATACGTGGACAGAGAATCTACACCGAAATGCATTGCTGGAGATTGTGAACACCCAAATATCTTAATTTTAATTAATAGGATAAGTCTGATAGAGAATACTTGACACTCGAATATGGCACATGGCACTATTAAAGTCAGCCAATTCAAACATAGTCCGATAAATATACAGATTAAATGTTGCAGCAGAATGCAGATGTCACCTAGTGATTCGCCCTCTACAATTTCTGAAAGAGTTCACAAGCTGCAAGCAAGCGGTCTTGAATCCCCTCATGAAAGGCGTATACCACCTCCTCCTTGCGACAGTTCTCAATTCCGCATCTGGCTCAGGCTCTTCGTCAGAAAAAATTCGATCCTCATGCAGCGACAATCCGGTCTCTTCCTCGGCTCGACACACAAACTTCAGTTTCCGAACACTGATTAGCTCCTCAATCACAACCGGCGGCTCTTCGATATTGGTATAAGAAGCATCGAGATATTTCAACTTTCTACATGCAACAAGAGCATCAATATTTGTGACGTCCGTGTGCGAAACGTCAATGAAAGTCAGCTGCAGACAAGTTGCTAAAGGTACGATATCGGTCAATGGACAGAATTGCGCCTCCAATTTCTCCAGTTTCAGGAAATTTGTCAGCGGAGCCAAGTCCGACACACGAGTGTGATCCAAATCGAGAGAAACGAGGCTATTCGACAGATATCGTAGCGGGCGTATATCTACAATTGGGACATGCCGGATAAGTAAGCGCTTGAGTTTGGTACAGAAACGTAAAATGTCGATTTGGGTGAGCCGAGTCCCAGATATATCCAGATATTCGAGATTGGGAAGGTATTGCAGTACATCGAGGGAGTTAATGTGAGTATTGGCCAAATCCAGCCAAACCAGGCGCGGGCATTTCGACAGTATAGAGATGTTGGAAACCCTTGAGAAATGCAGATTTAGATGAACCAGCCGAGGCGTGGACCGAAGGCCTTCGATCGAATCGACAGCATCCGAATGGCAGAGCTCCAAATGGCGAACTTGCTGAGGGAAACATACTGGATATGTGAGCTGCAGAAGAAGCAGACAAGCCCGGATCGTCTTCAGAGAAGTACTCTTGCGAAGACAGGAAATATCATTAACACGAGTCACCGATATATCAAGCGTTATCAATGACGGGCATTGAGCTAGTGGGGCGATCTCTCGAATCGGTGAATGAGAAAGGTCGAGCCAACGCAGATTCTGGAGGTTACTGAGCTCTTCGATATGCAAAATAGCAGTATGCGATAAATCGATAGATTCCAGTGAAGGCGCAGATGTAATACATTGGGGAATATCCCTCAAAAGATTCCATCCATGTAGGGACAGCGATTTTAGATGCCTGAATGGTGAAGGGGTGCTTAATAGTACATCCATTGGAGGCGCAGGCATTATTGGCGGCGGCGACAAGATGAGCGATTCTAGAAACGGGAACCGTTCTGAAATGACAGAGACAGGACCCTCCGACTTCCAATGCTTTACCAAAGGCAGCAGCGCTCTCATCCGTCGGCATGTACATGCAACCTTCAGTACATCCGCTCTGGCAGCCAGCACCCCCATGATCACGACCAGCAGACTATCGGGGATGTCCAGCAGGTTGGTCACCGACCCCTGGGAACCGGACTCGGCGGGCCCCGGCTCGGTCGGCCTCGGCGTCATCGCCTCGGCCAATCGGGTGAGAGGACAAGCAGCGGCTGACTAAAGTAGTAAATGGTAGAGAGGCGACCATCATCGGGGAAACTGACGAGAGCGGCGCAGCCCTCCATCGGGTCTATAAGAACGACAAGACCCTACACGATTGTGGGGGGTTGTCTCTCGTCCTCTGCCAGAGCGGCCCTGCAGGGCACTGGTCTCACGCGTCCGCTTGAGTACGTCACGCGACGGTGCAAGCCAGACCTTGACGCGTTCTATTTTTAGTGACTGGCATCCGCCTCCCAACAAAAAAATGGTCACTTATCAAAAAAAAGATCCGTTGCTTTCAGTTACAAAAAGCAGATTTTTTTCCTAATGAGGAAATCGTCATTAGATGGTGTTTGATAACGGATTTGTACGACCCAGCGGCACGTGCCCAGCCATTCGAAGCTAGCATGGCGACGAAATCGCTGCCTTTGATCTTGAAGGAGAATGCGGACGAGATCGTGGACCAAGTCGCCAACAACGTCCTTGAGGTGATGGCGGCCTACCCGGACCCACCACCCAGAAAGCCTTTTTCTAATCGTCTCGTACGAATCGTAAACAGCCCCGATCTGGTCAAGAGGCCGCTATCCGATGATGAACGAGCCGCCGTCCGAGAGATGATCGATGAAACGAAAAAAATTCGGCAGCGCGGCCACAATCAGACCCTAAGGTTGCAGGAAATCCAGAGACGATTCGAGCTGGAAATGGAGCACATCGAGAACCAGGAGCATCTCGAGGTCAAGAACAAACTCAAACAGGCCGAGGAGAAACGCGAAGCCGAACGTCAAAAGCGGGCCGAGATTGCTCTCATAAACCTCGCTAAGCGATCACAGCTGAAACAGGAAGAGAAGCAGCGTCTACGGTGTGCCCGCGATTTGATCCGCCGATCAAGCAAAACCAACATCCAACGTCCGGGACAAAAGCAGTTCATTCCAAAACCCAAACAAGACGTCGCTATGGATCCTGTCGCCAGGGAACGCTGGAAGCATTTCATTCGGCGTTATCGCCGCACGAAATGGTTCAAGATGATTGCAGGCGAGATCGCCGCGCTTGCCGCCGAAAAGCGTCGCGGTTACGAGGATATCTGCGCCCGGCTCATCCGACGCCGCGATTACGGCGCGACGGTTCGCGATCAGCACGCCCCGGAGCCCAGCGCCAAGCTGCACGACCAGTTGCAGGCGCGAATCGACCAGCTGCGGCATCCGGATTACGTCCGTCAGGCGCGCGACGTTCGAGCTCGGCATCCTGTCATCGGCGGCAAACCCGGAACCGAAAAGCCGGCCCCGGAACCTCTGGCCAGCACAGCGAAGAAGTACCGGAACTATCTGGCGGATCTGCATCGAATTCGGGTTCAAAATGGGCCAGGTTTGGATCTTGGGATCAGTATTACCGATTGCTGATAGGGTGATAGATGAATATCGGCATCTGTCTAAGGCGGAGCTGCAGGCGAAGATTCGGGAGCTGGACAGAGAGATTGAAGATCGCGATGGTAGTCACAGACCGGATGCTACATCGGCTGTCAATTTAACAGACAACCTGGCACGCCTCTCACACGCCTATCTGAAGGCCCTGCGCGCCAAATCGCAGCTCTGCGATCTGTACGAAGCCGAGCATCTCTTTGCCAGGTCGTAGGCTGGGATAGAAACAGTTTTAATACAGATATATAGGGCCAACACGACGACTTATTTCAGCCAGCGCAGGCGATGGCTTAAATAGACGGAATATTGCGGGAAGAAGATGACACAGATTCGTCCGACGACCATCAAATAACGCTGCCAAAGCGCGCCGAGCTGTTCGTAATCAGACGCGGACGGGAACGAATCGCAAAGCGCCTCGAAGAACAGCTGCACGTCCTTCTGTTGCATGATCAATCTGCAGAGTGGATGGACGATCTGTTCAGTGATGTCCAGGAACAGATCGCTGAGAGCTTTCGGGCGATTCAGCGCCGAACCGATCGTGCAAAGAACCTTGACAATGGCGACGACCCGAGTCGAGAGCTTGAGCAAATCGGCATGGCCACGCCCGGATTCGATTATTTCGCGCAAGGCGACCTCGACCCGAGCTCGGTAGAGATCCATCAGCTCGCGATTGTTCGCCAGCAGAAGCTTCAGGTCGCGCAGCTCCGAGATGAATTCGTGGTCGAGGTCGTGGGTCCCTTCAACGGTCCATTTCTTCATTAAGACGCCGGCGATCTGCAGAATATCGGATAGATTCGCCGGCCGTAGCTTTCTTTTCAACGTTTCTGGGCGATTTTAAGCGACAAAACCTTTGTTAAAAATGTTTCCTCCTGACCGAAGCGGTAGCGAGACAGGAAGATCAGGCGAGCGTATTTGATAGCCAGCCCTTGTGATAGCATGAATTGCGATTGTATTTCAGTAACCAAATTGATTCCTGCAAATGGATTAGTTAGGGATCAGAATGGCTGCTAATAGGACATATACCTCTTTCTTCTCGATCGTCTTCGCCTAACACACGAGAAATCCGCCTCAGGTTCTCAATCTATGTGGTAATTCAGAAAAGAACACATTTTTGTCTACGAAGAGATACCTGTCTTGATACGCTGGCTAATTGAAAATGCGTTCGTTCGGCAAGCGTCTCGAGTTCTTTTCTGAAATTGTGCCTGCTGAGTTTATGCCCGACAATCTCACGACACAAATCGGTGTCTAGGCTATAATAGCTGCAAAAGCAGTCTGAGAACGAATAGTAAAAATAGACGGAAAAAAAATACAAAAACAAGAAAGCAACCAATGTTGTTTGAGATATCTGTCTACGAGTATCTGAAGCCTTATTTAGATAAATGTTATGGAGAAATAACAGAAAACGCAAACTAGAATACGAACCTCTCGACCATCCTTTGAAGCGTATCTGGGTGAAGTTCCAACAGCGGGAATTTGGAGCGGAAATTGCCAGGACGATGCAGCAACGGGATGAATAACTCGAAGATGTTAAACTGGTCCTGGGTCTCACACGTGATACAATGTCGCAGGCGATCTTTATCCTTGCCATTGGCATTCAGGCCATATTCGTGCAGAGAGCTGGCGATCGCCGCCTCCACTAAACAATGACTGATTCGGTCCAGTTCGGGCGACGACGCTTACCGGTGTAGCCGTCTATCCAGATATCATACAAGGTTATGTCGATTCGAACCGGCGACAGGCACAGGGCATGGAATTCGATGTCGGGATGGGCCTGGCCAGGGATGCCGGACGAGCTCGTCTTTCGTGATAGCCGCGTGAACATACAAACAGCAATAGAGTGAGTCTCGTAACAGCTGACCTCCAAATCACGCGCAGCGATTTGACAGAAATTTCCACAGAAAGCGAATCAGCCTGCAGACGCCTACAGCTCCTAGAACTTACTGTACTTTGGTTTTGCATATGAAATCGATCTAATATAGTTCTAGCAAGAAATAGTGAATCTCAGCGCTTTTTTAGATGGAAGTTATCATATGTTGTCTAATAGAAGCTAGAATGGAATAAGATTGTAACTTACATCTAGAGAGCCTTTGTTCAAGCTTGCATGTCTTATCACTTGAAAAGAGAAAACCTCTCAAGTGATAAAAGAATTTGGAAAAACTCGAGTATAAACTTCTGAAAAAGTTGAGTGGAACGCAGAAATATTTTCCGTAAAAGTTTTCCAGCGCCATCTTCAGACTTCAGTCATTATTGATGGTAACTTGGCCATGATTAAACGTCAAGCGGTCCAGTATAGACGAGGTCAGCGTCCTACCTGGTTAGACGAGCCGGAATCGCAGGCACCAACCGAGGCTGCCGTTGAAGAGGAAGCCTCGGTAGTTGTTGAGGATGATCGGCGTCAGCCTGTCTCGAAAGGCGCACGAAGCCGCATTCAAGTTCGTGTCGTTGAAGCTTATGTCGAAGGCGAGAGGAAACCAGAGCCGTCTAGGAAAGCGCCAGTTATTGAAACTGATGGGCTGGAGGTCCCTGAAGCTGCTGTCGAAGTCGATGAGGATGATGTTGAAGAGAGGCGACGTCGAGCTCGTTTAAAATTAGCCCAGGCAGAGGTCGAGGTCGCAGTGCCAGCAGCTGATATTCCAGACCTCGAAGAGATTGTCGAAGTGGAAGAAGAGGAAGAGGAGGAAGAAGAAACAGAAGAAGAGGAATCCGAAGACGATGGCGATTACGATTACGGCCGCGTTTTGATGAAGCCCGTTTTCGTCTCAAAGGCCAATCGAAACACGGCCACTGATCGCGTAAATATCGTTGATTCCAAAGAGATCGATAAGAACGACGAGATCCGAGCAGACGAGCGCAAACAAGAGATCGAACAAAGGCTGATCGATGCAATTCAGCGCGAAGAGACCGAAAGGGAGCTTGCAGCGAAAGCGGCGAAGATTGGAATCCCGGACGATACTGATCTTCCCGACGACCCGGTTGAATACGAGAAATGGAGGCTGCGAGAGATGGTTCGTATCCTGCGAGATCGTGAGGCTCGTCGTCTTGCTGAAGAGGAGCGTGCTGAGACGGAACGCCGACGGCTTCTTTCTGATGAAACCATCATGAAAGAGCACCAAGAAAAGGAGGCAGCGGCACCGCCCAAAGCCAAGATCAAATTCCTCCAGAGGTATCATCACAAAGGCGTTTTCTACACCGATTCTATCGATCAAGATTTGCTGCAACGAGACCATCTTGTGGCGACCGGAGTAGACGCCGAAGTCGATCGTTCACTGCTTCCGAAAGTGTTGCAGGTGAAGAACTTCGGTTTGGCGAGCCGAACGAAATGTAACTATGCTATAGCCTGTGCTTGATATTCTTTTAATCCAGATTTAGATACACATTTGACCGATCAGGATACATCTAGGGATGATCCCTGGGCAGAAGAAAAATCGTTTGCCCGGCCGACAGGGTTCTCAAGCAAGCGAGCTGAAGAGGCCAGCAGGGATCGGGATCCTAAGCGCCCTCGAACAACGTAATCTATATTTAATATAATGATATTGCTTTTAAATCTACTCGATTACCGGATTTTATATTCATAAGAAACGTCCTGTTTATAGTTTTAAAACTTCCGAATGAAATAATACAATATTTTGAGACATTAATGTCTTTCGAGAAGATTCTTGCATGATCAAACTGCATCGGCGATTCGCACATGTGCCAGCTCAGTAGGCTTTGGTTGGACGATAACCGCATTGGCATCCGCCGCTGCAGCTCGAGGTCCTCCCCAGGAACGTACTCTGAACGTAAACATGCCGTATATTTGGAAGATCGCCGAGAAGATGGGCAGGAACAGCAAGATCAGGGGATAGCCAAAGACGACTTTATACCGATTGATGTGAACCGCCCAGCTGCTGACAAACAACCAGATCGGGATGAATATCATGACCGCGAATCCGATCGTCTGCCAAGTGCCATGGCCTAAAGCCGCCTCCATGAAGAACACGTAGACAAACAGCGGACCGTTCTTCAAGGCCGATAATCCAATCAGGACGTTCAAACCGGGGAACTGCATCCAGAGAACCGGTGACGTCAACATGTAAATTTCGTTCGTGACTGTCCCGAGATACCATCGGCGGCGCTGCTTCATCAGCGACCGAAAGCTATCACAGCCTTCGGTCTTGCAACGGGCGGCCGGGCAGAACCCGATTCGGTATTTTCCTGCGCGCTTCTCCATGAGCAGATGCGTTAGATAACGATCCTCGCCCAGATGCGTTCGGTTGAAATCGAAATCGTCTTCGGCGGTCATCTCCCCGAAGTAAACATCAGCGACGGATTCCAGCGCTTCGAATCGGACCATCGTTAGAGCGCCGGGTAAGCACGACACCGACCCGAGATAGTCCTCCGTGTTTCGCTGCAGCATCTGCGACTCGATATATTCGCTGTCTTGGATGAGTTTGTAGAAACTGTACGTGCCGGCAGTCTTGCAGGTGATCAGGCCGGTCAGCGCCTCACGACTGATGCCTTTATGCCGGTTCATGTCGTAGACGAAATGGGCCATGGCGGTCGGTTCCAGTTCGATATCACTATCGATGAAGAGCAGCAGCGGCTTCACAGCCAACTGCCTGTAATGCTTCTGCAGATACTGGAAGGCGCACATCTGCGCGTGACGCTTGCCGCCGTGCTCGAATCGGCATGGCGTTATAATCAGGTTGCGATATTTGATATCGCCGATGAGCGGGTAATCTTTCGGGTCGTTCGAGATGCCAAGCTCGGCCTGGCCTTCGGCCGTCGATAACAGCTTGTAATCCGGGTTCGGATTGCCGCTCGTTAGACAGTAGATGACCGCTTTGTAGACCAAGGTGAGCTTGTCGTCGTCGAACGCCATCAACAGATGCAAGCGCTTCTTCGGATATTTCGCTTGAACGACCGAGTTGACGGCGACCATCAGCGTTTCGATGGGCTCGTTATAGATGGGCATGACGACGGTGATGGCTGGTAGACCGTCCTTCTTTCCACTCACTTCAGCTCGAAGCAGACCCGAAACATCGCGATTGTTGGGCGACCGACGCCAGGCGTCCGAGGCGCAGCCGATCTTGAACCAGGTCGTGGCGATCAGCAGGATCGGCTCGAAATACAGGAATCGGACCCATTCGCGATCGAAAATCGAGCCGACCCAGGGCCGTTGCAGAAGCAGGATCCCGCTCCAGTTGATGATGGTGATGAGGATGTAATAGACGAAGCCGTTATAGCCAATATAAGCAACAAGATAGAGAAGGGCCGTCAGTCGAGTTCGGAACGGGAAATCGTTGGACTTTTCGCCGTCCCGAATCACTTTCGCTAACGTAACGACATAGACGGTGAAGTAGGAGATGGCGTGACCCAGGGCGATTACCAGGAAGAACGACACGACGCCGTTCGTGATCAGGGCGGAATTCGACCCCAGCCACTGGACGACATCCATGGAATCACCGACGAGGGAAATATGGGGGCAGTAATTTAAAGGCTCCTAGGACGACAATGACGAATTCTGGTCGGATTCGAGACATGTGTAAGGAAGCTGACTCATGGTGTTGGATGCCCAATGAGTCATTGCTGCCGAACTGAGTACAGATTTGTAGGTTGCTTCCGATCACGAAATGGAGCGAATCAGACAGAGCTGGCCAGGCGCTTCTCCCATATAAGCCAGCCCATATAAGCTAGCCTAATGGCGTCAATATGGCAGCGCTTTGGTGAAATCGTAGGAGATACCCGATAAGGCGATAATTGAGAGCGATTTGATAGGTTATTGTAGTGAACGAATTCATCTCGGATTGATTCTCCTCCCGAGACTTAGAAACAGGGTCCATTCAAGGTCCATCTTGCTTTATAGCCAGTTGAACATTCAAACGCCCGCAATTAGACAGGTGACACGGTCATCATGCATCTGTGCAGTTCGATCATCATTTGTGGAAGCCAAAGGGTGAGTGATTGGTGGAACTGCTGACCACAATCCGGTGAACCGTTGCAGTCTCTGTCTAGCAATAATGTTGCCAAAATCTTCAATAGAGTATGATCACGCTAGTCCTTGACGATATCAAATTGGAGATTCGTGTTGTCCATGATTGCCAGAATCTCTCGTTCGTGGCCATCAACCTGCATAAACACCAGCTTTTGAAGCTATTGAGCGCTATTGTCGAAAGATCTTTTCGACGATAAACTGCATAACCCCAGCGCCTGTAGCTAGGATAGCTAGAACCAGCCTTCCAAGGGTGAGAAATGCTGAGGAAGCAGCGCTGCAAGATGACCTCTAATTGCAACCAACCCGCAAGCAGAACCGTGAACGCCATAATAGGAACTGTCACATCGCCATCATTGATTATCAAACAAGCAGGCGGTGAAACTGACATTAAAGATATTAGGTAATTAAGCTTGCAACGACATTCATATATTATATAAGATGGGAGACAAGCTAGCTAAAGAAGCAAAAGATTAAGTACATCTTTTACAGGGTAGAGGATGCTGAATAGAATACTTGTTCAATGAAACCAGTTCAACGCCATAAATGTTTCACAAAGTTAGAACAATTCAAGCGTTCTGGTAAACTCATCTCCACAAAATATTCTACCAAGTTCTTTTCTTATTAACAACCTTTCCAGTCTAACTCCCTCTGTTCTGAAAATGATACGGAGTATTATAATATCATTGAAGGGTGTTACTATTTATTGTGGTATGGAGGTTTGTAATTGAGAAAAAATTAAAATCCTCATTCATACCGTCGCGGACATCTTAACTGTCATAAACTGACCGGGTTGTTGCAAACTGAATCCAAAAGTGCGTACGCAGAAAACGTTATTGCGTGACTTCGCAATAAAAATTGCGGACGCAAAATCTCAGTTTTTTATTTAGAGCTCCTCTCTGTTCCACCACGCTCTCCAATGCTGAGTGAGCTGAACTGCTTTACGAATCCATTTCGCTAACCGCTGCGTTCGTGGCAAGCCGAATAAATTTTGGAAAAATTTATCACAGTTTGAAGGAAACTTCGATTTGATTTATTGAGGATTGGTGCCGCAACGCTCTGCTGTAGTGCAATACAGAGGTCACGTGCGACCAGCAGGGATGGCAAGCCAGAGCCCCGACCAGTCAGGCGACAAAAATAATCGTGAACAGTGTCCCCAGTGGAGACAAGAACTTTGTCACGAGTTCTAGAACAGATACTACACTTGATCTTAGCCAAAAGGCCGAGAAGGTTGCTTTCAATAACGAAATCGCCGTCCTTATATAGCCACCGAAATGCCCGTTGCCATTATGGGACCTTTTTAGTTAATGCGCCTTACCAAATGTGGCGCACATTTCCACCAAGTGCCGCACATTTTGTCTCAACTTGCGCAGATATTCGTTGCATACAATGGGTTACCTTTGTCATTTTGGCGCGAGAATTCCTATTGGCGTCCCAGCTCATGAAACGTCGCCACAACGACCTCATCGAGGGCGAGAGATACGCCGCGCCCGACAGCAAACGCACGGCCTGCAGCGCTGTCGATGCTTGCGAGAAATGGAGCCAGGCTCTGAGTCAGCACACTGAGGAGCCCGTCGTCTACGATCGGGTCGGCGACCGCATCATCGTCCCTGTAATCGGCAGCTATAATGCTGGGAAATCAGGTTTGCCTCCTTGCTATCTTTCGTTAGGTTTTGATGATCGTAAACTTGTTCATACAATTTTAACATTTTGCAATTCATTATAATCGATTGTGTGGCATGTTTACTGAGTATTTCTGTCTAAAGCGCTCGTCAATCGAATTATATCAGAAGAGCTATTAATATCAGCTCCCGTTGAGCAGACAGCAGTGCCTTGGTGCATCCTACAGCCGGATACATCACCACCTCCCCTACAGCATCGATTCCCGAACATAGTCTTCGTCAATGCTGCTCGAATGCCATACGAGAACATGGTGCTGGTAGATACGCCCGGATACGGTGTAAGCTGGCAAACCCTTCGCTATACATCCATACCAATCTGCAATTAGGGCATCGACCCGGTCGATGTATGTTTAGAGCCTTTACTTAGTGTCTCACATGCTGCTATCCTCTGTATATCATCCCAGACACCCGTTACGCTTTCCGATATCACAATCTTGAAGCAGTTACGTCATTACCGGCATAAACTTTTCATCGCCCTCACAAAGGTGTCGTCATTGCTCACAGTTCGATCCATTGCTAATCAACCACAGGCTGATTTATGCAAGGAAGGGAACGAATTAGAAGCTGTGGTGGCTTCTGTGAAAGCTCGCCTCTCACCCATCCTGCATTATAGCCCCGAGGTCTACCCGGTCTCATCGCTATTAGAATCGCCGTTCGAATTCGCCAAACTCAGCTCCATGATCCACGCTCTGGATTGTAATGCGACCCAGAGAAGGACGTTGCTGCTGCGCAGGGCGCTGGACGTGCTCAGCGTCCGCAACGACGACGTCGTACAGGACCTTGAGACGCGACGCCAGACGCATCGCGAAGCGTCGGCCAAGTTTAGCGAGATGACGTCTCGTATCGGGCAGATGTGCCGCGATATTATCAGCGAAATCGCTGCTTGTCGGCATGCGCTGCGTCGCCAGGTGCATCTGCAGCCGAGCGGCAGCGAAGGGCCAGCGCTATCGGCGCCGCTTTCCGGTCTGCGAACGCAGATCGATCACGCCGTGATCAGCATCACGCGCGACTATAAAGACATCCCTCAAGACCGGCTGTTGCTGTTCCGTCAGGAGACGAGCAAGAAGCTCAGACAGGCGGAAGCGGTGATGGAGACGGCCGGCGAGCCCGAACCGGAAACGGCAGCGCAGCCGTACGAGAAAGGGTTAACGGCAACGTCGGCGGCAGGTGTCATGATTGCGACCGCCTTGAATCCGGTGGTTGGTGTCGGTGCCGCTGTCGCCTGGTTCGCCGCCTCGAAATATATGAACCGGAGGTCGGATGAGGAAAATGCTGTTCAAAGGAAGCTGCTTGGCATTCCGTTGACTGTATTGGATCTGATCGCCAGCGATATCAGCCGATTGGAGAACACTTTGGTCGGGCCGCTTCTGGAGAAGGCCGCCTTGGCCGATTCGGAAGCTTCCGCTGCACAAGACAAGATTGACGAACTCGAGCGTATTGGGCGTGCTTGCAGGCGCGATATCAATGCGGATATCGACTGCCCGAAGAAATCCGAATAAACCACGACCTCGGATCAATGAAAGATCGAACAGTCTACCTCGTTTAGTGTATCAGAATGGAGGTGGCGGCTGGTCTCCGACGACCGTCCAGCCGTGTGTCAAGGGCGGCGCTCAGGCTGCCGTCAGACGAACAGCATGAAACTCAGACCGACGAGGATAAGTTCGTAGCCTCAGCTGGAGATTATCTCGAGCGGCATCAAATCTGGGACCTGTTTGCTTCGCTGATGGGACGCTTAGCGATTGACAAGCCGACTGATCCCGTCTCGTATCTGATCGACGAACTGAAATACCCTACTTGTCAGACCGATGCTTGCGCTATTATCGTTATGGTTGAATTTAGCTTTTAGCGACATTGAAGGTGGTCGTAATCGGTGGAACGCATGGAGGGAAGTCGTCAATCTGTGCGAATGTCACTCGTGAATTTAAAACCGAATGTAACGGGGAGCTCTTTTGGAGTTTTTATGCCTAATATTGCTTGTATAGTGGTGGTCGTATCAAATTTGCTGGATAAGGAAGCTTCGAGCGATTCCGAAGCGGGCTCCACCATCCGGGCTTGCCGGGAACGGAACGAGCAGGTCCCGCCCGATCTTATAGCCACCATTCTGAAACGGGCATTGGACACGCCCAATTGTAAATTGCACGGATGGGTTCTCGATAATTATCCCACGACCCGGCGACAAGCCGAAGCAATGCTTCGAGGTAAATCGCCCCACTCCTAGATTCATCATGTTTTTCATCGCGCCAACAGCGGGTATCCTACCAAACAAGGTCCTGGCCATCGATCGAGGCGCTATCGACAGCGAGATGAATAATACGCTGGATCTGTTCAAGCGTGATTTCTGCATAATCGGCGCCGGCACGCTGCCAATTGCTTGGCAGAAAGCTCGAGAATACCTGACGATTGCCGAGCCCAGCCATGCATCGCAGCGTGCTTGCCAACCAGATAGCACAAGCAAGTAGCGTTCTGGCTGATTTCTGCTAGAATCGATAAAATTGAGGCGACAGTATTAAGATCTTTGATTATTCTCTGAATTATTTCGCTTTGGACCATTCCTTTTCTTCATGATGCTCTCCTCTTTGTAGATATTCATTCCTTTCAGAAGCCGATCGATCACGATTTTTAAGTGTTTTCGTAACTTTTTGGTATCTGTAGGGATTGACAAATCCGATGTTAGCTGGATCGGTTGCGATTTGTCCTCTTTCGCAAGTGTCGTTGACAGCAAAAATGCAATTCCAGCATCTAACCGTTCTTCGAAGCCTTGATCGATACCATCGTCCAAAATGGGATTAAAATAAGCCCGAAGGCAGGTTGCATTGTCATTATCCATTTGGCAGATTTCCACCAGCAGATTCGAGATTAGCGACAGGCAACAGGAAATGTCATGCCCAGTCTTTTTGACATTTTCTTCAAGATTTCGGGTTGAATCAGCAATTTTGATCAAATCGTCCAATGTCTCCCTCAAAAGCAGGTCGAGCTAATCAACTCTCAGTCTAAATTTGATGCATAGGGAAATGGACGTACATTGGATAGTGATGAAGGAGTTGCGTCTCGGAAGCGAGATAAGAGTCGTTTTTGAATTGCTCTAAGCTGCTGAGAGAGTTTGTCCATTCTAACTGAATTCTCACTGATGACATTGCGCGATTTCAAATGGGAATCAACCAAAGTCCAAAATTCTTCCAAAGGCAGGTCGCCATCAAGAGAAATTCTTAAAGGACCATTAGATTTATTGCACTGGGACTGTGTTCCTTCAGGTTAGATAGGGGTCGATACCGCAAACGCGAGCGTTACCTGAAGTTCTCCATCTAAACTCCAATACCAACGTAATCGGGTGATCAGTTCCGTCGTCAGCAACGACAATCCGCAAAATTCGCTTGATTGAATACGGTAACGGCCTGAACCGAATAAACAACCGAATTGCTAAAGGATACATATATTTGACCTGCATTCTTGGACAGAATAATTGTGCAGTCGGTGCTTCTGCAATGATACCTCACGCTGATTACGTTGGGGTTGTCAGAGGAATCCAGAAAAGTAAAGAGCTCCTTTAAAGATCCGGGAGCGGGACGATTTGTATCTATCGTTAGCTAAACTTATTTACTTTAAGATGATGGAGGATAAAAACAGAAACTTACAAAGCACTGCGAATTTCTAATAGGAGGTACAATATTTCCAAGCATCTGGAATGGCAAAGGAATCACAACAAACGAAACACGTAGCTGATTTTCGCTATTGCTAAATGAAGCCGAAACCTATCATCAGTTATTTTTAACACTTTATGCTTAAGGCAAAGCTCTTACTTTTATATTCTGCTCAACAGGCAAAATCGATTTGCTAGCAAAAATCCTGATCTGCAATTGAGAGGACTTGCAACCGGTTCTGCCTGCATAATTAATTTAGAAGTAATGATAAAAAGAAACCTTATCCATACCAAAATCCTTTATGCATAGTGTGTTGGTCTCAACGATAAATCCTGGTCCTGGATTAATGCAGACAAAGAGCGAATCGATCGGATCGTCTCTTTCATAACAGATCCTCAAGTTTACTAAAGCGCAGATGGGAGAGCCAGTCGAATCTATCGCGATGTCGTTGCCTGGCTGCATAGCGAAAGCAGATTTCGACATTAAACTATCCATTTTAACCTTGTGCTCGAATGAGAAGATCGGTCTGTTCTCAGGCTCAACGACTCCTTCTAAAAATAATGTAATTAACAAAGATTTGCATAACCGTCTGACGCGTACGGTTTTGCATCTGACGAATCTGTTTTTGGAGATTTCGATATTGTTCGGTAACGGCGCTGTAATTCATATCATCAGAGTTAACAGGGGGCCGGGCTATTGTTGATGGATCCTAGGCGACGGTCAAGGTTGCAATAAAGACGTTTGTAGAGCGTACTGTGCCCAGATAGCAGATTTGAATTTCGCCGGATTGAAACATGACGGCAATCATTCCGGGAATGGAGCCCATCGTTGTAACCGCAATTGAAATCGGGACAGCTTTGACCCTGGCCGTCCATAACAGCTGCGTGTCACGAAATACCATCAATATCTTCTGATGAGTCCCAATAATGATATTCCTCCTTGCCCCAACTACCCATAGAAATTTGGTCTAGCTACCCAGCAAAAGCACAGTGTAACAACCTTCATTTGACGATCCCGGAATGTATGAAGTTACACATGAAGGATTCACTTCTGAAAGCGTTTTCGACATCGAGATTTCGCCCTGAAACAAAACCTGAGTCGTTGATTATTTAACAAGGTTGATCTCACCAACCTGAGATTTCAATGCTATCAGTGATTTTTCACCGATGATAATGATGTCAGAATGTGAAGGTCCAGACAGCTCAGTGAGCCGAGCAATCAAGATATCGACCGCATGTTGGCCAATATGACAGCCCCAGGTTCTTTGAAGCTGTTGTGACCCGGGGCTTTTCGAATTGAAAGCATGAGCGGATCCCAGAGCTTGATAGCTTATTTTCAGTTTAGCCATTGAAGAGCGAACACTACGTTCGCTACCTGTATGATTCGCAAGTCATCTCCGAGTTCACGAACACGAAGCTGTCCGATCGTGAGACGTATGCGAATGGAATTGGAAGAAGGATATTCGGCAAGGCGCACGAGAAGGAGACTGCATTCTGCTCGAAGAACGACAACCTGCCATCCATTGACTGGACGCAGATCGAGTCCTTATCTGCAAATGGCGATTTATACCATCAACCGCAAAGAACGCGTTTTCGTACTGACCATAACCACCAAATTGCCCATAGACAAAGCTATGAGCTGGCGCTTCCAGCATATGCTCATACTGCAGCTGTAGGCTGTAATACCGGGAGCCTTGGCCGAACCCGCCAACAGGTATCACTTCGTAAACGACCAGCGATCTCAGATGTAAAATCGCCAATGCCAGCCCAGATTTAATTCTATTTGAGTATATTTAGTTTCTATTCACCTATGTCCTCAATCCATACGATAGAAACTGTCCCGCCGAGATTTGTAATATAGGCTTGCCCATATCCATCTCAGCGACCAGATCTTCAATTCTATAATCGCGTTGTGTCGGGCAATAGATACGAACGCGCCCGTCCAACGTTCCGACCACAATCTTATCCTGGACCGGGACCTGGTTGTCGACATTCGCCACGACCATGGCTCGCCGGCTGACGCGCATGGCGTCGTCGCCGGCACCATCGGGGGCGACCGTCCACCATTCCCTGGCCTCGAACAGCGACATTTAATTCATAATGGGAGATAAGAGACTATGGCAGGGCGGGCTGCTGCTCAAAGAGGCGGCCTCTCTGCCCCCAAGACTGGGCCCCATCACCCCATGACTAACGACATGTCCCGGGTGAGGCCGCTCTGCTCAACCACTGGATGACACAATGTGTTCCGAGTGCAGCGCGACCTTCGCTCGATCTCGATCAGCATCTGGGGTTCTCCGTGACCCCATCGCCGTTCCAAAGTCATTGCAGTGCAGGGCGGGCTGCTGCTCAAAGAGGGCGGCCTCTTCCCAATACTGGGTCCCATCACCCCATGATTGACGACATGTCCCGCGTGAAGGCCACTCTGCTCAACCACTGGATGCCACGACGTGTCCCGAGTGCAGCGCGACCTTCGCTCGATCTCGATCAGCATCTGAGGTTCTCCGTGACCCCATCGCCCCTTCCAAAGTCATTTCAGGTTTTTATATAAAAAATTATACACGTCTTTGATACGATGCAGCGGGCTCTTATGATACGGGAATAGTCTGAAACATTTGACCTCACCAATATGCACCGTGGGCAGGTTCTGGCGGACCATCGTCTCCAGGCATTGCTGCGTGCCGGCGTTCGACGGCATACAGCCCAGCTCGACCATGATGGCGATCGGGATCGCCGGCGCCATTCGCGTGATCAACTGCAGGCGCAGGAGGATGAAGTTCAGCAGGCGCGCCCGATCCGACAGCGAATGGACGGCGATGATGGCGGCGAGGGCGTCGCGGCGCCCGTCCCCAAACAAGGCGTGCGTCCCCGTGCGGATATCGGCGTGATACTGCCAGGGCGTCTCGTGGATGCGGACGATGCGGACGCGGCGTATGCTGGCTCGGCATGAGAGCAAGACCCAGCAATAGCTGATGGCTGACCAGGAGAGACGGAAGCGTCGCCGAATCGTCGAGCGCCGATCGAGGTATTCGTGGTCGAGAATCTCGACGCACCCGGGGCCGTATTCGAAAGCCCACGACGGCCATTGACGAACGACGGCCCCGGGATGGTACAGGTTCTGCAGGTCGTCTCCAGGGTCGTTCAGCTCGAACACGATCAGATCGACCTGGTGCATGGAATCCGAGATGATCACCTGTGGGGAATAAACCCTAAACCCTAGTCCAGAGCAGCAATCGACCGGCCAGCACTTACCATTGGCCAGATCAGGACGGCGGCGGCGGAATCTCGGTCGTCGTCGTTCGAGACGGGATGGTGACTGGGCTGGGCGTACCGGCCCAGCAGCTGCCGAACGACCGCGGACGCAGCCACGCCCGCCCAGTCGGCCCACAGGCAGCGCCCGCACCACGACGTTCATCTGTTTTGTGTGCGACGAGACTTTATTCATGCCGACGAAGACTGAAACGGAACCTGGTCGTACCGGCCCGCCCCGCCCCGGCCATCGGTTGATAGAGATTTCATCATCAACGTCGAGGATGGTGCGCCTTCCCACGATGGACGGCCTCTATGAGGTCGGGAGGGCGTCGGCCTGGGCGGCGTTCTGGCCGATCGTCGCGGCGCCTTCTGCAGCCCAGCCTGCGACGCGACCTTGAGACAAGCTGTACTATCTATTGGCTGTATTACGACGGCGGCGGCGTGTTTCGGGAGCCTCACAGCGAGGCGCAGCGACCGCATGATACCGTGATAATCAAGCCAGGCGATGTTTTTCCAGCAGCAGTCGGTCGGTGGTAACATGATCGACTACGTGGCCGTTACTGGCCCAACGCCGAGCCTCGGACGAGGTCCTCGAAATCCTGGAACGCTGCAAGTCCGAGCTCGTCGCGATCAAGGCGCCCCGACGATATCGATGCCGCCATGCGCGACGACATCGACCTGCCCGTGTTCCAGGCCAGATTCAGCGACGTCATACTGGCCGATAGCCGAGCGAGTACAACTCCGAGCGGGAGCGCGGCGTGACCACGACGAAAGTGAGGAACAGCGATTGCGACGTCTTGCAAATTCAGTCGGGGGTCGTTCTGGGGGTGGTCCAGTACGCCCCGCCAAAATGATGCCCGAGTGCTATGTGGCCGAATAAGCAGCAAGAAACAGATTTCGTTGTCTGGTTGGTTGCATCAATGACAATTATCAAAAATTGGGAAAATAATATCGATGTGTGAAGGATTCATTACTGTAATTCCTCCCTTAGAAACATTTTTCATTCTGGCACAGAGAATTGAGGAATAATTTCATGGATTTTATTAGAGGAAGAAACCATCATCCCTTCAGTTCTGAGTATCATATGACCAGATTTTATTTTCCAGACCAAATATCGAATAGGAATAATTATTTTGGTGATAATTCGGCCGCAAGATGCGAACAAATAATGTAACCCAATCAACCATCAAGCCTCTCGAAATTATTCGATTTGGGGTCGTGGATGTGTTTAAAATCACGAACGAAATCTCGCGTAATAGGTAAAAGGTTCACAAAAAGCGACGCCGTTGGAAATCTGCGATTAATCGGAATCCGAGCACCCACAACTCCCAGTGACATCTCAGCCCGTGCCGGGACTCGAACCCGGAGCCTTGAGATTAAAAGTCCCACGCTCTAACCAATTGAGCTACACGGGCGTCTGCTGACTGTTAGCAGATGAGCGCTGTTAGATCAATCTCGAGATATCGATAGCGTTGACTCACGCTAATTCAACCGGAAGCATTGCCTTCCGCTTGCATACTAAGAAATAAAACACTTCTTCAAACACATTCCAGTTCAAAACCCTCTCCCGTCTAACACTGACGATGTCAATTGACGAGCGACAAACGTGTTTACAGGAAACAGATTCGAGGCGGCGAACAACATTGTCACATTGCTCTGTTGCGTTATGGATTGTAAAATCTAAAATCCTTGACGAAACCGAAACTGAAAACCCTTAAAGTCCAGATATTTGCGCCGATCGCAGATTTGGTAGCAACGTCCACGTCCCTGTCGTACAGCATCACACAAAATCGGATGAGCAGTGCTCATCACGCGCGCAGCGCTTTAGTATCCAGCTGCCCTTACCTAAGGGGATATCACGCAACCGGGTACACCGACATCGATGATGGGAATTATTCAAATTGATCAGACGGCGATATGGGAGCCTATGCCCCGATCATCATCATCTTCGTCACGTATCAATCGCTGCTGCTGACGATCTTCGCCTTGTTCGTCTATCGGAAATATGACCCGAAGGCCCGTCTCTGGAACCTCATCAACATGATCATGATCGTCTCGGGCCCGATCGGCATCTCTTGGTACGCCATGCACCTGGAACCAGCAACACCTGAGACCTGCGCTGTCATCATGATGTTCGGTGCCTCGCTCTACCACGTCGCCTACTTCATGATGATGGTAGCGTCCGCGCTGCGCATGTTCGCCCTGAATGACCTGCAGGGGGTCAAGAACAAACGGATTGACGGGGCCATCCTCGGCGCCATCTTACTGGACCAGATCGTCACCATCATCCTGCACAACACGACGCTGACCCCGATCGTGGATACGAACACCGACCAGTGCGCCATCGTCGTAACCAAACTGTTCGCCTGGGTGGCGTTCGGCATCCCGGTCGTACTTGACCTCGCCATCGTCGCTCGCCTTTACAAGTACCTCGGGGGGGTCTCGGCTCACCATATCGAACGTCTGCTGCGAGTCATGATGGGGTTTCTGAGCCTTCACGTCGTTGTTGGAGTCACGTACGTGTGCATCGTGATGTTTGGGCTGGTCCCGTTGACGCCCAGCGTCCGCATCATACTGGTCAGCGTACAACTGATCTCCGGCTACACGTCCATGACGTTGCCGCATATCGTCGTGCAGATGTGGCGAAGTTGCGGCTGGTTGCAGAGCAGTAAGATGACGGGGAAGAGGACCAACACGGCCGGGTCGAAACCGCTCGCCACCAACACGAAAACGACTGCCGAAGGAAGAGTTTGAGCTTGACACCACTCGTGTCGCTTGTAAATAAACTAGCAAATCCGTCAAATTGATAAAAATTGAGCAGCACCAACCCACGGTTGATAGCCCGTGCCGGGACTCGAACCCGGAGCCTTGAGATTAAAAGTCCCACGCTCTAACCAATTGAGCTACACGGGCTGCTCGATATCTGTTAGCAGATGAGCGCTGTTAGATCAATCTCGAGATATCGATAGCGTTGACTCACGCTAATTCAACCGGAAGCATTGCCTTCCGCTTGCGTACTAAGAAATAAAACACTTCTTCAAACACATTCCAGTTCAAAACCCTCTCCCGTCTAACAGATTAAGAGTCCCACTTGCCTCTATTTATAGCTGCGTGGAGTTTCGCTGCACAGACTAGCG